>VXBH01002138.1:0-95648 GCA_013400035.1 Rynchops niger
GATTCTATGATTGTATTCTATGATGTGGAAGGGAGAAATCAGAAATGACACAAATTCAGTACTCCACGTCTACTGAGGTAAACAGGAGGCCAAGTCACCATGCTACACTAATGAGTTCAATTATCGATAGAAACGCAGCTGGCTTACAATGCTCCTTTTTTTGTGGTCTGGTGGGCGATGGGATCATATAAGCCAGCTCAATCATGGAGGGGAAAACATTCCCCTGCTTCCAGCCCAATATGTCCAATGCTCCCTGCACATCTGCATTCGTCGCCAATCAGGACGAGACTTGACAAAGCATACCCTTTTGACAATGATCTGTTTTCCATTTACCATGCAACAAAATAATTCTTAACAAAACTTACCCAAATAAATTGACATTCATTTTAGGCTGTTGTGGAAAACTTGTTAGATCACGATTAACATGCTAATATGGATTGTCTGAGTGATTTTGTATAACAAATAATTCTATCCTTTGAAATATATGGGTGGGGTCTTTCTCAATGGTGAAAAAATATACCTTTTTCTCCACTCTAAGATAAAAATGTATCTTAAAGGGGAAAAAAATCCACCCGTTAGAAGCTTTCACCTTGAATAGAATTATTAAAAATATGCTATGCAGAATTTCAGGGGAGAGTGGGGAGCGTGCGTAAAGGGAGGCAGCAAAGCTCCCCTTGGCAGGGAGGCACACTGAGCTTTCTGCTGTTTGCAGCCTTGCTGAGATCCGTGGGAGCGATGAGCAACCTCAGCACCACTGAGAGACAGATTTTGCTCTGCGGCTGTAGGAGAGGAATGCACTTGCCGAGAGGTCAGGAGATCAGAGCAGGGCCCTGGGAGCCAGCCTGCGGCGCGAGGCTTGCAGCCCTGACACCGACCGCGCGCCTGCATTTCCTTAGCCCCTGAGAAGGGCAACTGCATTGTGGTCCCAAAATAAGTGCGTGTGAAATGGGGAAAAGGACAGTCTGAATGCTACACACGTTTTTCTGACCGTCTGCAGACTGGTGTGGTCCTGCAGTAAATCAGATTTGAATGTAGCTCTTTAAGCTCACCAAAATTGGGATCAATTCCATTCCCAAGAACTTCTTTTCCTTTGCTCTTACACCCTGCCTTGGAAGGATTATAGCCCCAGTCCCACGGGCAACCTCATTTGCAACTGGTTTCAAGGACCAGAGAGGTTTGGTAGATGTTCACATAAACATTTGAACTTTCCAGTTCTCATTTTGACTGCTAACTTAAACCTGTCTGGCTCCATCCCACCACTAGACTTAACTTTGTAAATTAAAAGCGCTAATCTTCCATAAAGGTAAATGCCTTAAAACATCTGTTGCAAAATCTGTCAATGAGGAGAAAATAGACACTATAAATACTCAATAGAAGATTTGCAAAGACATTTACTTACACTTTTGCATGCACTTCCAGTTAATTTCAGGAGCATCCTGAACATTTGGGAACTGGATTAGTCCTCTGGCAGTGCTTTTCATGAGATCTGTTCCCTGGGAACCATTTCCAGACTCAGTTTTCTGGATCAGAAAGTGCATGGCAACAAACTACCATGATGCATTCAGCCCAGCGTGAATCATTTTTCACAGCAAGAAACGACTAAGGTTTGAGAAGATTATGGATCGCAGGAAAAGGACATTTCTATAAATAATTAGATTAGAACAAACAAATGTGAAACTCCTATTGAAAAATGTGGCTGTCGATGAGGTGCGATCTGCAGTTGCTGCTAAAAGAAATACTTAGAGACAGATTTCAAAAGCTACGTGTGTGTTTCAACCTCCTTCAGCCACAAAAAAAAAGCCTAGTTGTGGGTTAGAGCAGAAGCCACTCTTAATTATGTAGATAGACATTGTAGAGACACAGTGCCAAGTGGGCTTTATGCAGACAACCCTGAGACAAAAGTAGCCAGGGAAACTGTAATTTATCAGGCAGCGTCAAGTGCCTTCTCTTATACTTGTTAATGGCCAGAATGGGATGGAATGCACATGCCATGGAGCGCTGCACAGAAGCCCCATGAGCCCTTTGGCTGCCCACCACAGCACTGATGAAACTGGGGCTGGGCAGAGATGCTCCTCCATCTGGGAAGAGAAGTGTCATGGAGGGAGCCAGGCCATTTCCCAGCCTCAGGACCAAGCACCTGCCTCAGATGCATCCCAGTGGGCCATTAGGATGGGGCATCCTGCTTCCTTGCACAGCACGTGGGCAAGCAGGGCACTCGGGTCTGGGCTAAGCACACAAGCTGTATAGCACAGGCATGGCTGAGCTGGCTCCAGACTCAAAAACATCAGAACCACACGAAAGGGTGAATTGTAAGGATGAGCCCATCCATGCTAACAGAGCGTGCCTGTAAAGCCATCAGGCAGAGGATGCCCCTTTTTTTGTGCAGTGTTCAGGGTCGGCTACTTAGCCAGTTTAAATCAGCGCAACTGCTCTGGCATTCGTGGAGTCATGCAGATTTACAGTGGCTGAAGATACAGCCCATTATCAGCACGTAACTGCATTCTGAGGTTGTAATTTCAGCTGGAGGAAAGCCCAAATGGTTTATGTGACAATTAGAGCTTCCTTAGGAGAGTGATGGCCACATGAAGCCTAATTTACCTCTCACATAATGTATATTACATTGCACCTGCCTCCTAGACCTATAGCCCTGCCCGAGCTGTCACTGCACTTTTTCCTCCCAGCCTGACTCTGATTTTTCCTCTCATGCTTGCATTATTGCTTTTTCCAGTTGTGCCTGCAATGCCATGCAGTACTGTCCAATATGTTTTCCATCACAGACCCTCCCCACCGCTTTGGGAGAGACCATCTGAGGTCCAAAAGCAGCGTGCAGAGGTGTTCCTTGGACAACATCACTCTGGGCACCAGCTAAAGTCACAGGTGCAGGCACACCACACAAATATGCCTCTTGGGTGCTGAGGCAACAAGAAGACTTCATGGTATTTTACAGCTTGGTGGTACCTGAGCTGAGAAATTTTAGCTCTGCCTTACCCGTAAATTAAAACGCTAGGCATGCTGCAGCCACAGCTTTCTTACACAACCTCTTTTTTATTAGAGCAGCAAATCTCACCAAATTGCTTTCTGCTCCTAGCTGGAAAGTGAGAGAATCACACTTCAGAGCTCAGGGCTCGCATTTGTTTTCCCCACAGTGTTTTCAACACTGCAATCTAGCTATTGCTGCATTTACTGTGCTATCCATCTCTCAATGTGCATACACACCTACTCTCATTCACCCCTCTCGCACCACCTAGTAGCCCCTGGTACGCTTACATGTTCCACCAGCTTATCAACCAGCAAAGCAAAGAAGAAAAATGTAAGAAGCATCCCAAGCACATTTTATATGTTTATATTAATTAAGCATAGCTTAATCACTTGACTTTATTTTTGCAACATTTCTATAATAAGTCTATATTGATTTAGTCAGGATATTTTCCTTAATAAGCATGACAAGCTCTATAGTCACCTGTGAAGGAGGGGAAAGCAGGTGTGCAGGCTTACTTTATCTTTGGTGAGGCAACAAGCTCCAGCTGGGACCACTCATCTCCTCGCCACCGCCAGCAATTGGAGAGCAGGACACACCCCTGATGAGACATTTGGCAGTTGTCATTTCTATCTCAACTGTGTTGGTTTTCAAAGTTTGGGGGCAATCCAGAGAGAAGCTACACGCTGAGGACTGGGAAGCAGAGTATTGCCAAGAAAAGGTACTGTTGGTGCTGGTAGTAGGCTCAGAGTATTTGTGGTTGCGGGGGCTGTTTTGCCCTGGTGGATTGCGTATTTTTTTGAGAGGTGCTTCTCCTTTCCTGTGACCTGGGCTGACTCCCCTCCTCTGCTAGTTACTCCCCTTACTTTCCTGTTTTCTCCCTTCTTTAGATGTTGCTTTTCAAGCTAAGTCCTGGACCAAAAATTTAAAAAGTAAAGGGAAAAAAAGAAATGTGATACTTGAGTGTCATGGCTCTGCTTCTTTTTCTTCTGTCCTACTTTTTTACCCTTTTCCTCTGCTGCTTTCATGCATTCAGAGCCTAACAGCTCCTCAAGGATAAAGGCTGAGTTGTTTGTGTGTTGCCAGAACAGGGCTTTCTATTAGCTGCCTGTCCTCAGGCACTGTTCTAACGTGTACAGATGATGATGGTGTTATTTTATGTACTTTGTGACTTACTACTATTGTTCCTTCTTTAATGAACAACTACTTGACCTGTGGTTAAGTAAATAACATGCAAAGTTGTTTCTTCTTGTTGTGTTTGTAAAATAACAGAAGTATTAAATCACTTGAATAATTCCAAACCCTAGACTGCAGAAATAGGGCTCATGCTAAGGTTAAGCAAGGAGGAAATCCTCAGATTGAATTATTATGAATTAATTAAATAAGGAAAAAAATCATAAAAGGAAGTTGTCATCTAAATGATTGATGCTTTTTCTGGAAATGTGCAATTAGGGTCTACAGTGAAGTGATTTATTGTGTCCTGTACCAGAAGGTTTCAAAAGCACAGTGGAAATCCTCACAGGAAACAATGGTACATACTAGAGACCAGAATTTTTTATTTTAATGTTTCTGTGTTACTAGTGATGATGGAAACGAATGTTAAAATTCCAGAGCGCGCAATGTTTTCCAATAAAACATCTATTTGAGATATCGCTGGTCATATATTCCAGTGAAGGGTTAGAAACAGAAGGGTTGTGCTGCGGTTGCTCTTTTTTTTCTTTTTCCTTTTTTTTTTTTTTTTTTTTTTAAATGCTGAAGAAACCCAGATAGCATCAGAGTGAGAATTAACACTTTCTCTGAGTTTTTTCTCTTCACACCTTATCAGATACTGAACACTTACTCTTTGGAAAGTAAAACTAAAAATCAGCAGCTGTGAAGGGTTTGGTTTTTAGGGATCTATAGTGCTTTGACCTCTGCCTTTTGAGGTGTCTATGTAATGACTTGGAGGCAATGCTAGTGGCAGGGTGGTAGACCAGACCTACAGGGGCAACTTCAGCTCCCTCATCTCTCGTAGGTGAGCGAGGAGAAAGGACAGACCTGAGCAATGTGTGTGAATGTAAGAGTGCAAAGGGCTGCTGCTGTAGCCTGCTCTGGCTGCAGGTAAAAGATGGCAGTGTTTTGTAAAATCTCTTAGATGTGTATTTAGGATGAGAGTTCTTCAAACTACTAATCATAAAGGTCCATGCATCCTTTTCATTAAGCACCTATTGACTTTGGGTAGGACTTTCTGCCAAATGTCTTGATATGCTTTAGTGCAAACCTTCCCCTTTGTCTTCTGACTTTTATTGCTACAATCAGTTCTTGATAATGATATCTCTGCTCCTGAACAAATAACATCATATGTTCTTGCTGCCCATTTCTTGAGGTTTTAATCCACTTTAAGTATAACAATCTCTGCACTAGAAATAAGAGCTGCTGACGTTAAACGGAAGCAGAGGAAGCCCTAGAAGTGAAACACTTGCCTTCCCTGTGTAATGAAATGTTATAACAACCTGGGAGAGGGAAAACTTGCGGTAGCAAAGAAAAAGAATGGCTCCAACCAAAATAGCATTTGCTCTGTATTGTTTTTCCGTGTCTTCTCCCCTGAAGGCAGGAGAAAGGCCTGTTTCAAAAAATAAATGGCACAATATGGCTTTTGAAGCTCTTGGTGGCAGTGAAGTGTCACAAATATTTCAGTGCAGAAATTGCAACTGGATTCTGCACACCAAGTTGAGAGTGGAGTCTGAGGATGTGCAACTTGAATCACCCTGTGCTGGCCAGAGGCTCCATCTGTTATTCTTATGCATTATTTACATTGACTGCCTTTAAATATCACACTAGGGATTTGTCTGTGGATTGTCTGCTGAGTTTATGTTCGGATGAAGGGTTCAATAACTAAGGTAACCAAAAGCGAAGTACATGTTTCACTGAAATCCCTTCAGCTTCTCCACATGCAGACACAGCAACTTGCCTCCCTGTAAACCTTTCTCGATTAGTGTTCAAGCTGTTTAAACATACCTGGTAATTTGCAGCCTGACCCTTTGAGAGGAGGAACACTACCTTTTTTCACCTCTCAACTTCTTGCTAGAGATGTAGGTGACCAAATACCTCTGCTTTGTAAAGAAAAGTTAATGCCAAATAATTTGGGGTACAGGCTTGCCGTGACCACCTTTGTGCTGCTTAAGGAAATGTCAAGGCGCTCATCTAAGCGTGTCTCCAACAGCCTGGTGAGGGGAGGGAGGAACGATGTGGGGACTCTGCCTGCAAACCAGCCAGCGAGCAGTTACCTACCCTGCATTGCTGGCTGCCGCTCGGTGGATAGTCATTCACATCCCCGCCTTCCTTGTCCCGATAGATGCTGACAGCAAGGAAAGGTAGGGAGCTGCTTGGTGCCTGGTGTAATACTGGCTGCACGTGTCTGCAGAAAATGGAGTGGAAGGAAGTGGAGGCTTCACCTGGGGGCAACAGAGAGGAAGGGAGCCTCTAGGAAGATAGATGGATTCAAAAGAAAACATATTTGTATTGTAAAAGCTTGTAAAAGGCTCTTTTCAAGAAGGATAGCAATTTGACCTGACTACAATAAAGATTTCCAATTTGTCTTTATTAGAGAAGGAGGCTTCCCCTTTTCTTCTCTCTCCAAGAGGGAAGTTTCCTACAGCTGCTTAAAAATTCAGTCAGTTGTGATTTATGCTTTGCATTTGTCACTTGGCAGACTTTGCTCAAAATGTAATTATTACTTAAATTATCCTGATCCAAACCAGACAATCCATTACTCCTATTGGATAGTATTGTGGGACTCTTTTATTGTGAATGGGTTTCTGAGTGGCCTTAGATGCTTCTGCACTTGTTTTATTTGTTACCTGTAACTCAGGAGTTACAGGTGGTGTGGTCCACAGCCTATGGCAGTGCAGCTGGCTTTCCTTCTGCACCTGTTATGGTACTGCTGAACACACCTTACTGACCTTTTCAGCTCTCTTGGAGGTTGCAATGGGGCAATAAAGAATTATAGGCTCAGTCATGATTCTTTACTTATGCGGAAAAGCAAACTATTTTGTGAGTGTTGGCACAGTAGTCAACGGGACTATGCGATCTAAATGTCGTAGTAGTGAGGGTTGTGGACCTGGATCTCAATGCCTTTGTGGCTGTGCCTAAGGTATCCGTTTATGGACTCATTTGAGCTTGTTCATGTGTTACCCTATCAGCAGTTCCTACTGTTCACTTCCAAAGGAACACAGCCTGGACCTGCAGGCTCTTTCCTGCATTCAGGTATGTTGCTACTTCTGCTTGCATCAGATAGGGACAGTTGTAAACTTGCAAGTCACAGAATAAGCGTGAGTGATGGAACTTAAATCCAAGTAGCTTCCTACTGGCTAGACGACAGTTAATCTTTAGTTTTCTTTTTTCACCTTCCTTTCCTCTTGCTTTGCCACCTCCTGTCTGAAGGGAAAGCAGCAATTCGTGTTTTCCATGTTCAGGTGAACACTTTCTTCCCTAAATATTTCAGAGAAGCCTTAAAAGCTCCTGACTGCTAGCATGGTATACCCTCCTGGGACAGCTGAAGTACCTGTCTGTTTCTCACAGTCATCTGCTGGGCAGTAAAGCACAGCCAAATCCTGCCCAGCAAGTTAGATGTCATGGGTCAGCGTAGCAGAAACTCACACCATCACAAGGGTTGCTGGCTTAATCAGGCCTCTGCTAAACTGAGCTGCTCTGCTGAAAACACCTCGCGCTTTTCCTGGAAAAGCTTTATTGAGAGAAAAGCTATGTGGCAATCGAGGTCTAGTCATCCCGTATCCCTTTTGTCCTCAGCAGAATACACAGCCTGATCTGCCCTGGCACATACTCCTCTAGGGAAACCTACTGTGGGAAGAAATACAGTAAGGCAGATGTCAAAGAGATAGTGCAAGCACAGGGGTGACAAAAATGCAAAAATCAACACCACNAGCCAAGGGGTCCCTGCAGGAGCTGGGGATCACCGCCTGTGACGGTGGTGGGCAGCAGTGGCCACGGGATCAGCAGGGACAGGCCGGCTCTGCCGATGCACAGCTCCTGCAGGAGTGGGAGCAGCTGCCTGCCTGGAAAGTGAGATGCTGTCCTCGTTGTTGTCGGTATAGTGCCGTTAACAAGAGAAACAACTCCTTTTGTATCCATTTGAATGGCAGCAAACTGCAGGAAGAGGACAGTGCTTGGCCAGTGGTTGCCTGGGCTGTGTCCCCGAGACAGCAGTGTGGCCGGGCTCATTGGTGACCCCAGAGCAAATACCCCACGGGGGCTGAGCCCAGAAAGTGGGTTTTGTCAAGGGTCAGGTTGCTTCGAGTACAGCTTTGATGTAACTGGGGGAGGATTCAGCTCCTGGTGACTCCCCTCCATGACTAACAAGTGCAAAGGGAAGGGTTTGGCACTGCAGGGCTTTAGAGAGAACAAGGCTTTTTTGCAAAGTAATGTCGCGCCTTCAAACAAAGAATTGAAGCAATTTATAAAGACAGCTTGGTGCATGAAGGTATTAAATGCTACATTTAATTCTGAAAATTATGTGATTTGGCTAAGTATTTGTTGCTTCTCTGGTTTTATTGGGACTGCATTTCTTCCTGAGAGGTGGAAACGGAACTAGTGGGGCTGAGGTGTGCTGGTAGATACTTGGGTGGGTTTTCTTATAACAAACACTTGGGGGGTTGACAATATTTCAATGAGGGATCTCATCAGTAGCAAATCACACTAACAGACGTTGCCAAGCTGTGCCAGTGTTGCAGCTTGTCTTGAGGTTAGAGCTGTTTGTGGGGTCTAGAAATAGCCTGGCATGGCAAAAGGAATATTTGAGCCGAACGACTGTGTTCTAACAATCAAGAAGAATAGCATTTCTCATCTGCCTCTCTGCTTCTAAATAACTGTGTCCCTCGTAGTTATTGCTCTGTTCTGTTCTAGTTGTGAACTGTGACAATGCAGCTGGTGGAAGTTGAAAAGGGAGCTATAAGGATAAAGTTTTGAACACTGGTAATAAAGTAGAATTAAGCAGTGGGGGCAGAGAGTGATACCTCAGCACACAATGAGTAGCAGCATCTTTCTCTGTTAGCCTCATTAGAGAGAAAGGGACTACAGAGACTCAAGTTCTATTTAATATAAATGAATCTATCAACACTCTGGTCTGGGATTAAAAGCAGAATTTGGTTTTAATGGAGCATAAACACTTGAAGGGTTTTCCATTTGTTTAAATTTCTTCCTTTCTTGAAGAAAAGGAGATAATTGCTTAATGCAAATGTGGGGCTGGATAAAGTACAGTGTGAGTGAGGGGAAGATGATTCAGGTGAGCCAATGAATTTTCAAACAGAAGGAGCAGAGACAGATGACAAGATAAGTTAAACAAATAGCATGTAATTAATTCTCACAATTTTACCTAATGCTCTGTGACATGGCTGTCACTAACATTGTCAGAAGCTATAAGTGAAATGGGATTGAAAAAATTCCCAGGCATCAGTAATCTCAGTGTGCTGGAAGAATGCTTTTCTAAGATGGATGTCCTTGATTATATACAACTCAAGTATACGTGAAAGAGGAGCTTAAAAAGCTTAAGTTGTTCTGTACAGACTTTCATCTTAGACTGCTACTCTCACTGTAGCTAGCAATATATATATATAACCCGTATGACATACAAAAATGTATTTACTTCTATGTGACTGCCCTCCAGGGCATTGTCTGTAATTATAAAAAAGGCCACAAATGCATCTGATTATGCAGGTTTACTGATTCATTTATATTTATGTCATTGGAGGGTTTTTTCCCTATTTGAAAGCATTTGTTTTCCCTGCTAATGCACCTGAGATGGATGTAGGCAATTGTGCTTTCTGGTGGGAGAATAAATCCTACTTTCTGGCTCACAAGTGCAGAAGGAAAAAAACGCAGGGATGTTCACTTTCTGTTTTAAAGGACCTCCCCAGCAGGGTACATACTAAGAATTAATGTTGTGTTAACCTTCCTCTTTGTTATACTGATTCACTTGGTTTTAGCTATAGTAAAAGTTTGCTGAGGCGATGCTAAGTGGAATTATACTCAGACACTGCACTTGCAGAGGGAGCTACATAGTGCTTTTTATTCTAAGAGATTGTTCTCAGTTACTTACCATTTTCCTGGTTCTTAATTATTCCAGTTAAGGTCTTCCTTCCCAGATGTCCTACTCTCACATGGCTTTGGTTAATAGGAGAAATGGCAGAACCATGTTATCTGAAGAAAAAGCTGGGGGAAAAATGTGTGGAATGGGTTTTTTGTTTGTGTGTGAGGTTTTTGGGATGTTCTTTTGTGTGTGGCTTTAGTTTTACAGTGGGGTGTTTTGGGGGTTGTTCCGGTGTTATGTTTTGGGTTTTTTTTTTTTGTTTAGGTTTTGTTTGTTTGTTTTTAATGGAGGGACTCTCAGTTTCTTTAATATGATTCTGGGCTTCTGGGTTGGTGCAGGGATTTGAAATCTGGCAAAAGGTGGCCTTTGAGAGGCAGCCAAGGGTTTTGGTTTTTGCCTGGATTTGCTAAACACCCAGGGAAAAGTCAGTTTGTATCTCCTCGAATACCTGTTCATTTACTAACACGTTCTGAATTCTCAGAATATTCTGTCTGCGGGCAGCAATAGTTGCTCTCCCTCCTCTTCCAGTCCCTACATGCTCATCGATCTTGTATGTAGCTGCATGTACCCTTAGGGTGGAGGGAGAACCCTGCGGTTGAGGAGCTGTTGTGACAGTGTCTACAGAGCAGAGATTGGTTTGTGGTTTGTTTTTTGGATTCCCCCTGCCCTGCTATGTTTAGCTAATGCCCAGCTGAGATGAAGTTGCTAAAATCCAGCAGGGTACAGACTGGGGTGTGAGCAGTAAGAAGCAGAGATGAAGCACAATAATCAGTGGAAAATAGCAGCGGGCAGAAAGAAAGAGGATCAGGATTTGGTAGAGGGCAAAAAAAGGAGGAAGAGGAGAAAAATGAGGCTTGAGTTGTTTCACACAGGAATGGTTAAGGAGTTTGAGAGGAAATAGAATGGTGATGCACATTTCCCATTTTAGCTTTAAGTAGTGAGGAGATGGGACAAAGAGTGGGGGCTGTGGAGGAGAAGAGCCAAATGTACGGGGACTAGTGGCTGTGCACCCAGAGAAAGGCAAGGGCACTCAAGATGGTGTTGCAAATCCAACAGCAAGGCAGATATTTAGAAGAACTTGCCAATGGAAATAATGCTTATGAGGATCTTGTCAGAAATAGTTCAGATCATCTCCTCACAGGCCTTACAGATTTTTCCAGCTGGACTTTCATTAAGGACTAACTAGTCCCTATGACTGCAAGCACGGTTGGACTTCTTCACATTGGACCTGGAGACTTCCTTTGTTAACCTTTAAAGCAAATAACATGCTATTATCAGCCTCAGCTGTGATGCCATGTCCCTAGCTGGCTCAGTTGTCTGTGTCCTGTTACTGGTTTACAGGAAAAATACTTGTGTAGAGAAGGTACGGCTCCTTTGGCATGAGCTAAAAGAATAATGTCAGACTCTGACCCCAGACCTGCTGAACATTTGAATCTCCTAGGCATTTGTCTGATAAATCAAGAATATCCAATCTCTAATTGTGTCATATTCTGGATTGTTTAGTAGACGTGTTGTAAGCATTGGGTATAGAAGTAAATATGAACTGCTATTAGTTCAGGTTTTAATTACTCTATTTTGTTTATAGAAACCAATAAGTAGAACACAAGTTGTGGGATCTGAATTTGAAGGAAGACCTAAAATTTCTAGAGAAAGGTTTTTGAGGATTCTCCATCAGCTGATGCTAACTATAAGATGGAGTAAAGCTAAGAAGCACATGTTTGCAAGTGGTGTAGACTGACTTCATGTGCTAAATGAGAATAGGTACCAGCAGAGAACTTGGATTTGTGGTTAAAAAAATATCTTGGTTGCACCAACGCCTACTGATGGCTCAAGCATTTGAACCTAGAGAGCCAGGGGAAGGCAGCTTTTTCTGGACACAGCTACCTGGAGTGAGTTATTGTGATTTAGTCTAGTAGAAATTATCTGATCAAGTGTGGTTTTGTTTCTCTTCTTCACCTTGTTAACTCGGGTCACTACAGGAAAAAAAAAAAAGTTGTATTACAAGTCTTAATTATTCTTTCTTATGATCTGGGTTGAAGGACTTGTACAAGAGGTCTCCAGTTCACTTGCTTTAATCCTTATCCATGGAAGGGTGTCAGAAATCCTCACAAGCTATTGCAAGACAGAAGTCTTTATCCAACAGAGATCAGTATCTGAAAGAGTAGTTAGAGGTGAAATATTTTGGCTGATGTGTTACTTTCAGGACTTTAAGAATCTCCCTTTAACAGATAAATATTCAGTAAACTGCAAATGTTAGAAGGCATCTGACTGGGAGTTTGTTGGTCAGCCAGAGAAGACTGAGGATTAACAAATGAGCACTTGTATGATAAGAATGTCACCCCTCTCATTTTTTTCCCCTCAAAGCAGCAGGGAGATGTGACCGTCACAGCTATCGGCAGCGACCCTCTGAGGCTCTGAGAAGGGCAGTTTCTAATATCCATGGTCAACACCAGGGTTTGAAATTTTCTTTTTGTTCTAATCTTTGACCTAATGCTTCCAATTTACCAAGTTCACAGTCAGCCACAGCATTGTAATAGGGGTTACTCTGAAGAGCCTGCGCAGTGGTACCAAAGCCCCGGTGACTGCAGGGAGAGGAAAGAAGCAGAATTAAAACTCCTGACCAGGTCAAGACCACTCAGGGAACCAGGCTGTGGCCATTCAAAAACCACTAAAGGAATAATGAAAGGACCCAATCCACAGCGAGCAAGTGGGACAATTCTCAGTAAGAGCCCTTTGAGGATGGAAGAAAGATGCACCAAATGAAACCATCCTGTGATGAGACACTAACATCACATTACCAGTTACAGCAGTAAAAAAGATTAAACTGAAACTTTATCTAGATTCTGGGCCAGTTTCTGGGGTGATAAAAGGCAACTGAGCAAATAACTAAATTGGAAGCCAAAGAGAACTCTTAATTTGCACCAAATCTTCAATAACCATAATCATTAAATAGAGATCCCTCCTGTTTTAGGAAGGTGGAAAAATTTATATTGCATAAGAACTAAAGACAGGCAAGAACTGTTTGGCACTCTGTGCGTTTGTCAGTGACAGATCAATCCTGAGAGTTGCAAAATGGCTGGAAATGTTTCTTGGGGAACTACAGATGTGTGCAACTTATAGCCACTGTGAGTTAGGAAGAAGACTTACGCAAATTGCAGGAGACTCTTCTTTTTTCCTTATATTCTTGGTAAAAAATTATTTGCAACTGTCTCCTGGGTGAAACTTACCTAAAAACTGAAATTATGATGCAGGAGGATACTGGTGACTAAAACTTCCCTGTATTCTCCATGCCATTGAGGAACATGGAGGGGTGGGAGTAGGCACCATATGAACTGGTGGGCCCTAATCAGCTGAAGCTGCCCCACTCTGGCTGCACGGCTGGCAGCCAAACACCAGTTGCTGATACAGCAGAGCACGTCACTAACATGTGCTAGGTGGCTTGATGGTTTTTCCTTCCCCTTTTTCCTTCCCTTCCTGATGCTGCTTCTGAGGAGATAAAAAGCAACTGATCAAATAGCTAAATTGTAAGCCTTTTTCCTTCCCCTTAGAGCTTAAAGGGAATTTTATTTTGTGGATAATCGTGGTGCTTGTTGTTCTTGAAGGGAAAGACAAATAGTGTTTGACTTGTGTGGGACTGGAATGTAAGTACATAGACTTGGGGACAAATTGACCAATGTGGTAGAAGCTCTGTGATTTTTGAAGTTTGTGGAGATCACTGAGCTTGATAAATGGAGACTTAAACAAANAAATGGAGACTTAAACAAAAAAAAAAAAAAAAACAAAAAAAAAACAAAAAAAAACCCAATACAACCAAACAGGTGTTGAGCAAAAGTATGTTGTAGTTGTACTGCAAAGAGTTGGCCAGCTCTTGGAGGGTGGGAGCTCAGGTTTACCAGTGTCTGTCTAAGGAACTTTGAGTGGGAAAGCAAAGGCTTTCCAGAGGAGGAAGTCTGCCCAGAGTGGCAAACACTGTCCTTCTTCCCCACTCCACGTATTTACTCATCCTTGCCAGGGAACTGCCTTGTGGGGTTCTTGCCAAGGGGAATGTCCTCAGATATCTGACATGAGGCTGCTGAGCCTGAAATAGGGAGACAGGCTGGCTTATACCAGACTTCACCTTGCTGTGGAAAGACTGGCCAGTGCTCCAGCAGCAGTATGGCGTAGAGGAGCCACAAAAATAGAGGTGGATGTAAGCATGAAGGTGGAGGCGATAAGATGTCTCAGTGTCAGAGATGGTTAAATTGTTAGTATCCCCATAACGCTTCTTAGAACTGGCACAAAATTACTAGCTTTTCTTTTAAAGAAGTTTCCATTACAGCAAAACACTTTTGTGTCAATGGTGCCTAGTCATCCCTTGCTGAAATGAAGGGTGGGTGTCAGTAGTGCCACTTGGTAGCTGCACAAGCTTTCCCAAACTCTGCCCTTGCTTGGGGATGTGCTGGGGGATACAGCTTGAAAAGAAAATGGAGCAACTGCTGCCCGCATCTGTGATACCTGCAAAACCTGGACCTGACAGTGGCCCTTCTCCAAAGCAGCAAGGGGAAAAAAACAACCAACCAACCAACCAAACTTCTAAAAGGATAAAAATATCTTTAGGTCCCCAGTAGCTCCAGGAGAACAGTAGCTTCACAGCATGTTAATCTTTCACATACTCACTCATTTTCCGAAGAAACTTGAATAGATTTTTACTGTTTTGAAGAACAGTGCGAGGCAGGTGAATTGTCGTGGGCTTTTTCTGAAGTTATGTAAATGTATGCTATGGCAAGGCTTGTATGAAACGTGTTATTTATATACTCAGGAGACTGTTTGATAAGGTGTTATTGTCATTTGCTCTGTGATTCTAGACACTCTCAAAAGGCCTTAATATCATATGTTAAACACAAATAGAGATGCAGCAGAACAGGGGAATGGTTCCTAAGAATAACACTATGCTTTTCTTCTGCTGCTCTGCTCGTGATTTGTAGGAAAGCTATAGTGAAAAGCAAACCTGCAGCTTAAAAAGGCTTTTCAGGTCTTAAATTACAGAAACCTATAAATCGGCTCACCTGACTGCTTCTGAGCTTTAAGCTATCCAGTTTCCCTCAGATGACCTAATCTGTGCCCAGTGGTACTTTCACTAGTAAAGTTCAGTCCCTGGAAAACAAACTTGCTGCAGGCAGAGAGCAAGTATGACTGTTCCCAGTGCTCAGGATTCCCAAAATGGCAGGAAAGTTGGGGAAATGACATATGCAGATTGCGTGAGCAGAAGAATTATGCTGGAGTCTGCCAAAAGAAACCCACTTAAACCCAAAAAATGAACATCCCCCTCACTTAGAGGCTATAGTGCCTGATCCAGCTTTCAGCCAGGTGGTTGCCTTCACAGAGCAAGGTGCCACATGAAAGCTCTGGAGCATGTCTGCCCAGTGACACGGGCTGGGTGAGTCTCTTCTGCTCCCTGCATGTGGGTGCCTGGAGCAAGGGTAGATCCATCTGTGGGGTTACGGAGGCTGCAAGCTCCTGTCCGACAGCACAATCTGAAGCTCAGGAGAAGGGAAGGGCTCTTTTCCCTGCCACCTCGTGTCTGAAAGCGTCCTCTGCATGGCTAATAGAGGAGGGAATATATAGGTATATCTATATGTTCACAGATTCTGTGTCAGAAGAGATGATTCTGGTAATCAAGTTTTTGTGGGTTTTTTCATATTGTAGACCTTTGTTTGTTGGTCCCCCACCACCACTACCACCACATTGGATTGTGTTATCTCTTACATATTTAATCTTTAAAGACTCCAGTCTCTGCTAAGTCTACCACCTACCAGATAAACTCTTTCAATGTCTAATTATCCTCACAGCTAGGAAAAGACATATTATTTCAAGGTTGAATTTGTAAAGCTGTTTCTTCTGGGCTTTTTTTTTTTTCATTATTTCTTTCAGCTGATTTCTTTTCTATAAATTTTTGCTACTAGACTAAAATGGCATGAAAAAATCTGAAATGTATAGGTTTACTTAAAACCTTTTCCTTTAATTTTCAAAACTAAGTGTTGCATATTAGAACAGCTTATTTATAAAAAAGCTATAAGGAAGGGAATACTTAAGAAGTCTGACTCGTGAGTCTGCTCTCACTGATTGAATCCCAAACTTCCGGAATAACAAATTTCCACTGCTTGCTTACAGATGCCTTCTGTTTCTAGTTGCTTCTTGCACATGTCTATCGAAAAGGTCTTTATCAGTTCTCGAGTAGGTCTTGTAACTCCTTGTCTTTCAGGGCCTGTGTTGTATTTTGATTCAAAAATGTATTTCAGCAGTCTCTTCTTGGAATGAGTTGTTTATCTGCAAGCCCTTTAAATGTGACATGAACATTTCCCTCCCCCGAAGGTGCAGAAGAACAGTCGTACTGGGTCAGACCAGAGGTTCATCTAGCCCAATAGCTTCTCTTCAGGAGTTCCCAAAACAGATGCTTTTGGGAAGATGATTAAAAATCCAAAAAGCTATCTCCTCCTTGGCTATTAGCCAAGCCACCAGTGCAAGTTGGCATAGATGCCAAAGCAAGCAAGCCTTTAGGTGAATAAAATTGGGAAGTGATTTTTGCGGCTAGGTCTGGCGTGAGGTTATTTCATGGGTGGGCACATCCAGAACCACACAATACTATGCAGTCTGAACTAGATCTGCATGGTGATCAGCTTGGGCCTTGTGAACCCACAATGTGTGAACTGAACAAGCTCAGTAACAAATTGCATGAAAAAGTTTTGGATTTTTTCCTTTACAGATAAAGTAAAGCTAAGCACATAAACAAGTCCTCTTTTTACTTTAAAGGAGGAAAATGCAAAGGAGAAATAGCATAGTTAGTAATGACAAAAGGGAAGAGAGGAACAGGAAGACAAAAGTGGGGTTTTCTAGAACCCCTAAACACTTGCATGTTTTGTTGACTTCATTTGATTTCTAAAACAATATTTCCTGGCAAAACATTATTTCCTGGTTGCTGATTGTATGTATAATTGTAGCTGCAGATTTTTTTTTTTTAGAAGTTTCAGCCATTTTGTTTCAAGTTTTGTGGTATTAAATACAAATTATTACTCTAATACGTATCTCTGTGCAATTCCTTTCCTGCATTTAGGATAACCAAGTTTCTTTCTGAGATGAACTGGATTTGCTGCTCCACTGTATGGAGAAGGTAAAAAACGGACATGATTTTGTGGGAGAAAAAAAACCCACATATCTTCTTGTAAGCCTTCTACCACCACTGAAAAGGTGTGCATATAAATTTCATCATGTTGATATCCAAGGGCAAATGGTTTCAAATGGGCCTACCACACACATGCAGGTGGCAGGACTATCAAAACAAGTGCCAAGTGAAAGTTGGGAAAAAGAGGTGGTGGTGGGAAATAAAATGCAAATTGTCTGCACCATCTAAATTATGCACCAGAGAACTCTGAGTGGATCCAGCCAGAAACACAGAATGAACGATGATTAAACACAAAATGATTTGCAGTACCCCAAATATAGCCTGGAATCATCAGGCTTCTTAAATCGCTTCTGTATTGTTGCCGATTAGGTAGGTCTGAGCTGCAAAACCAGACTCTGTTCTTTCCAGGCAAAGCTGGACTTGAGGGTACGTGCTTCCCTCTGTTCTAGAGATGGAGGGCAAAAAAGTCATGTAGCTGAGAGCCAGATGCCAACACTAGCAGGGGTCTGAAATGAGAATGGGAACAGCTTTTGCTGAGCAGAAGCCATAATGCCATACTGCAGCAGAACATAGTTTAGTGCTTCAGCAAGCCCATATTTATAGAAAGCAACAGCACACAGCTATGGTCACATGTCTGAAGGTTGCCTTTCACCCCCTTGTAAATATTTTTCAAACAAGACAGAGGGGTGGGAGATGGGAGAAAGCTCAGATGATGTTTAAATTTCTGCAGCACTGGAATTTCAGTACCTGCTGCAGAGCATCTAGTCTTTACCTCTAAAAATGAAATACCAAAACTCATTCTCCTGAAGCTCTTGCCAGTTTTCACGCCCCCTACCCACCCCCACAGCCTCACCACTACCGTCAGCATTTGCTATGCCATTTTGCTTCATTGCTCACTTGCTAAATATAAGTCTGAGATTTTTCTTTCTTCTGAAAACTCTGCTGTGCCATAAGCACTGAATTCTGACAACTCCCCCACCTCAATTCACTGAGAGCTACGGATTGCCTACAAAGGGTCATGAGTCCATCTTAGCTGAAATGTTGGCTCCTGCAGCCAAGAAAGCTCTTCAGAATGCCTGTGTGCAGTATCACCTGGCAGTGGTGAACCCCTCAAGTCCAACAGAACCTTCCCTTCAGGTGCTGAGGCAAGGTTGTGCTCCAGGCTTGAGTGTTCTTGTTGTTCACTAATGGCCGAGTTTGCTTTTGAGGCAGACCTAAAGTCCACTTAATCTCTCAGCTTTGCTGGAGACACAGGTAGCTTTATGTTTAGCTCATACCCAACACTAAAGCAGTCCTTGGTGGTGTTACTGTTTCTGTCCACCTCTTGTCTGGGAAGCAAAAGCCCCTTCTGTTCCAAGATCCACATCTCCAAGCTTCAAAGAGATGCCCCAGTTACTAGTCTAGAGACCTCCTTGAGCTGCCAGCTTGAGTCACTCACAACTGAATGAGCAGTGGGACTACTACATGAAAGTGGAGGTGCTTTGCTGGGATGAGGAGGAACTGGAATCCTGTTGCCTCTCAAGGTCAGTTCGTGCTTTATGGACTTGTACAAAAAAAGACTGTGTTGAGAGCAGGGACTGCAAGCGAAGTGGATTGTACAATGGATAGCTGAGGCTGGGAGGGACCTAGGGAGGTCTCTGGTTCAGCCTTCTGGTCCAAGCTGTGTCAGCTGTGAGATCAGATTGGGTTGTTCTGGGTTTTCCAGTCTTGAAAACCTCCAGACACAGCCTGCAAAGCCTCCTTGGTCAACCCAATTCAGTGCACAACTGTCCTCAGGGTGAAAAAGTTTCTCCTTGGATCCAGTCTGTGCCTCTCGCTTCTCTTTACACTTGGTGTCTTCCTACTGTAACGAGCATGGCTCTGTTTACTGGGTAACCTTGTAGGTATTGAGGGACTGCTGTTAGATGTCCCTGGAGCTGTCTTGTCTTCAGGTTCAACCAGCCATGGTCCCTCAGTCCCTCTTCAGAGGGCAAGTGCTTTAGCCCTGACCATTCTGGTGGCTCTCTACTGAACTCACTCCAGTTTACTGATGCCTTTCCTGTATTGGGGGGGGGGGGGGGGGTGTCCAAAACTGTGTACAATGTTCTAAACACAATCTAAGGAGTGCTTAGCAAAGAGGGATAATCCCTTCTCTTGATCTGCTGACAGTGCTTCTGATAATACAGCCCAGGATTGCTTTATAACCTTCTGTGCTGCCAGGGCACATTGCTGGGTCATGCTCAGCCTGCTGTCCTTCATGACCTCTGGGGCCTTTCAGATCTGCTCCACAGGCAGTGACTTGCCAAAGGACTCTGAAGTACTCTTTAGAAGCCCTTATGTTTTCATTGCCTGTGTGGCGAATATACTTACCTTAGGTACTCCGAAGGAATTTACCTTACCGGTCAGTTTAAGACCAGTGCTGGGTCTTGCACTGGAGATGTTAATTAGGTGAAGTTGTGCTGCCTGAAGATGTTAATTAGGTGAAGTTGTGCTGCCTGGATAGTTATGTTAACTATGTTAGCATTTTCAGAAGTACCTGCAGACTTAATGGAAAAGAAAACAATTTCCCCCAATTCTATTCCTATTATCACATCAATGTAACTTATACAAATATTCCACTATAAACAAAGGTAAAAGAATACAGCAGACCATGAATGTGCACCCACAAAATTTTGCTTGGTTACCACTGCTTCTGATAGTAGTAATTGCCAGTGTAGTGTCAGACTTTATGCACAGGATTGGGCAAAACTACATACCCTTCTTCTTTTACCTCAGTCCACAGTTTGTACCCAACAATAACTGGATGGGGCACCACCGCTACTCTTGTATCTATCTGCAGATCACATTCTCTTTTGCTCTCCATCACCTTTCAGCATTAGCTCCTTTCCTTTTCTTATTTTTCTACCCTTTTCCTAGCGGTTCCTAGATGTGCCCTTTACTTAACATGAGGTTGTTCTCTGAGATAAATGTGTCATACTCTCATACTGCAGAGAGACAGATCATCTTCTCAATCTCTGCTCGCAATTCTGAAATGCTGAGATTGGAGGTTATCGATGAATTGTCAGGAGAGATCAGCGGTGAGGGCTTATCCAAAGGTCACAACTGGAAGCTCAGGATACTTCAGGACAGTGGATTCAGTATAGCCTGCAAAATAGTTTTTCGCTTGCTTATTGGCTGTCAAGTGCAAAGGCCTGATCCTGTAGCTCTGAAAATGACCTTACTGCCCTCAATGGGACTGTTGCGTGACAGGGATTGCAGGATCAGATTCTCCAGGATGTCTGATAAATGATGCATGTCCATGGGGAAATTGGCTTGTTTAGCCATTCTTGAATGTACGCATTTTGAAAGAGTAAAATTTTGCTTACAGTTTCTGAAGTAAAAAAGCAAATTTCCTGGCTACTTCTAAAAATATAACTATCTCTTAATGTCAAGATGCCAATCTGAAACAACTCGTATAATAGCATCTAATTTACAGTGAGGAATCATTATCTTCTAGCCGCATCACAGTTAGCTGCAAATAATGAAGTAAAGCTGTATGGCACTTAAACAGAGGGTGTTGTTCACATTAATACAAAAAGTAAATTGGCGAGACCATATTCACAGTGAGTGCTCTGTCGGATGTTCTTCTGTCTCCTTCACCACCTCTAACTTCAAGGATGAAGTAGCATGGGCTACATTATTAAGGAAAATATAGGTTTCTCTTCTTCTTCCTCAGCTCAGCTTCAAAGAGCAGGAGACAAGTTCATATCAGTTCTCTTATAACCAAGCATCATGTTGCCAGGACAGGGGGTCACTGGGTTCTGTAACCAGCAAAAGGTGTGCAAAACACCGAAAGGGTGGACTAATTTACTGGCCTTGGTGTATACAGAAGTCTTAAAACAGTACTAGGAAGCTGAGTGTCTTCCTCTTGCAAGCTTCTGAAAACAATGTAAGAAGCTGTAAAATCTGAATTTCAGTTACTCACAGTGTAAGTGGTATTTGACTATTGGAGAGTGGTTTGACCTCCGGGCACAGAGCAGCTATCCAGCTTGCCAGCTTTTTCTTCCAGGTAGAGGAAAGCCAGTACCTAAGCCAACATTTCAGGGCCAGCCAGGTGAGTGCTCCTGCAGTTGGGCGCTGTGCGGGACAGAGCTGGAGGCAGCTGGTCTGGCGAACTCCAAAGTATGTGTGAAAACCACCTGCCTTTTTCTGCCACTTCCAGAACCTGGCCCAAGTGCTGTCCTTCCTTGGGATATGGGCTGATTCTACCTGTGAAAGCAACCTGTTGCACTAGTAGAAGTATATGCGGGAAGACTGAAGACCAGGAGTTGAATAGTACTCAAGACACACTCCGAGTGTAATACTAGGTCCTTCAAGAGAAGGTTTCATGTTGCCATTCTTTTATATCTCAAAGAAATTTACATATGGGAAGAGTTAAATCTGGTTTCAACCTGTAGGTCAAGTACTTGAAGGTTAGAGGTAGTAAAATGGATGCTCTGCTTAAGTATCTGAGATTCTGAGTGTTCACAGCAAAGCTGTATGCTGTGTTTAGGCAGGTACGCTGAAAGGTCTGTGGTTAGCTTGTGGGTTGTTGGCTCTGGCTTAATTTCACCTCTCTTGAGTGTAAGAGATCAGGTGCCTTACTAGACAGTCATCTAGTGGACAGTCTAAAAAGAAAACCTTAGTTTAAAAAACAAACTGACCTGTTCTTGTTCAGCATAGGAAATTGGAGCACGGAACTAAAGGAAAATTCCAGGGCAGAGTATCCAAACCTCTGCATGTAAAAAATGGCCACAAAAAGATCTACAAAGTGCTTCAGGTGCTTCACCATGGGTGCCTTATACCCATGTTTGTATTTGCTGTGAAGCCTAATCTGTCATAGGAACAAAGCAGGAGAGGGATCAAGATAGTGCCACAGTCCCGCTCCCCAAAAGTGCGGACCATCAATGGT
The DNA here is from genome assembly GCA_013400035.1 of Rynchops niger. Classification (NCBI taxonomy): domain Eukaryota; kingdom Metazoa; phylum Chordata; class Aves; order Charadriiformes; family Laridae; genus Rynchops; species Rynchops niger. The sequence goes on from VXBH01002138.1 coordinate 22,130, forward strand.
GTGTGAGGAAACACACTGCAAGAGTCTGAGCAAGAATGATATACCTCAACTATCCTGGAGCCATGCACACTGTCAATGGATACTATTTTCCAGTTAGACCTTGGCTTTGTCAGTGTCTAGACCTTCAGAAGGACAAAGATCCCTGATCTATTTGAGAAGACACACAGGCATCAAGGGAATAAATATACTTTTCTGGCCCCCAAAGGTGAGCAGTCCAGCTCAGCCACACTCGCATAACACAAACACACAAAGGGGTCGGGTCATGTCTCCTTCATTCTCTGGGATATCACAAGTGAAGGGACAGTCTTAAGGGTTTTCAAGAGGGAAGACAAATTGCCTCAGACATAAATTCCTCAATGTTCTTTGGAAGTTTTAGTCCCTTTGCTTATTGAACTTCTCCCAAAGGGTGAACAGAGATGCTAGGGTTTATTAAGGTAGCTTTTGAAAGATGTCGTACTAATTACCCGGTTCCACATGGTATGTTAGGAGACATGGGATTAATAAACATGGCTTATTGAAAAATAAAAAATTGTTGAAGAGGTAAGATATGCACTGCAATATGCTTGCTTATCAAGTTCTTGGTCTTCCAATCTTTTAAGTGCATCAGCATTTCTGGATGCATAAACTGTTTCTGTGAAGTAAATGTTTTCTGTGCCTTGCTTGAGATGAATGACAGAAAATACCGTTGTCAGATACTTAACTTTCTCAAAGTTTAAACAAAAGCCAACCAATCAAAAAACCCCAAACTAATAGAGACATTTAAGCACACAAAATAACTAGTTATTTTAATCTCAGTTTTTCATAGAATGGTCTCCCAAGGTAGCAAGATAAGATGTCATCTAAATAAGTTGCACTGGACTGCGTTCTCCTCGCTGCGCAGAGAGACATTGAGGCATTCTTAAAAATCTTCCTTCCAGACAGGCTTTGGTCAGTGCTGGGTAACTCCTGGGTAACTTGTGTTGATGGGTTTGGGTGGTGGTTGTGCTTTTGCGTTTGATTTGGGTTTTGTTTGCTGCTGTATTGTTTGGGTTTTTTTTGTGGTTGGGTGTTTGGGTTTTGGTGTTTTGTTTTGTTTTTTTTTACAATTCTTTGGTGGGTGTGGGGGTGTTAATCTTCAAGTAACTACAAATCTTGAGGTTTATAAAGGACTCACAATAGAAGTAAAGAGTCAATTTTAGCAAGACACCTGCTTTGAGCTAGTTGTCCAATGTGTAATGATCAGTTAATGTTTTTTAAACTGATTCCTGGATCTAATTTGAAGGTGGATGTGTTTGATTCTCTCATGTATACCTGTGACACATGCTTCTCTGGCAGATGAGGGATATATATTTGGACAGCTTTCTGCCCTTAATTTCTAATCAGGTTCTTGTCAACAATGTGAATTGGCATTGCTGCTATTCAGCAACCCCGTGATTGCTCTGTCCACCCTAATTAATGAACAGCTTCCTTATAAGTAGATTAATAGAGGTAGTCCCATTACCTAAAGTTATTTCAGTCACTGTGTTATAGAGATTCTCATTAGAGAGTTGTAAAATGAAGTAGCATTTCAATTAGCTATTACACAATATCTGATTCTTTTTGTTTTCTCAGCTGTTCTTTTAAATGGGTATTTGAGAAGGCCCTGACCTCTCCCTGGCATTCTTGAGCACAGCACGGCTTTCTGTGAAATGTCACTGCACTTAAGAGCAACAGCAAACATAGCTAACTTCTCTCTGTATTGCTAGAGAAAATTTTAATGGAAAATCCTCTGTGTACTGCTTAAAAAAAAATAAAAAAGTCATTGTACAAATACTGTGAGGTGTGTAGTGTCAATCAGAACTTGTTATAGTTGCTTAGCCCAAATGCTAAATGACTATGTAAAAGGGTAAGAACATAAGGCAAACTGGAAAATTGCAAGCAGCTTTCACACAGTAAAGTCAGAAAATCATTGTCACATCCACGTGTGCTGACTAGTACTGCAAAAACACTTCTGTGAAGCTAGTAGTGCTGTGTCCAGTTCTGGGATCCGTGGTACGAGAGAGACATAGACATACTGGAGAGAGTTCAGTGAAGGACCACAAAGATGATGAAGGGACTGGAGGAAAGGCTGAGAGAGCTGGGACTGCTCAGTCTGGAGAAGAGAAAGCTCAGGGGATCCCATCGATGTCTATAAACCCCTGCGTGGCAGGTGCAAAGAGGACAGAGCCAGGCTCTTTTTGGTGGTGCCTAGTGACAGGTCTACAGGTGATGAGCACAACCTGAAACACAAGAGGTTCCTTTGAACATCAGGAAACAGTTTTCTACTGTGAGGGTGACTGAGCACTGGCACAGGTTGCCCAGGGAGGTGGGGAATCTCCTTCCTTGGAGATACTCAGAAACCATATGGGCACGGTCCTGGGCAACTGACTCCAGGAGTCCCTGCTTGAGCAGGAGGGTTGGAGCAGATGACCTCCAGAGATCCTTTCTAACCTACCTAGGATTATGTAGGAAATTTAATGCAAATCATACAGGAATAGAGTGAACCTCTCGCTCTACTGAATGGAAGGACCAGTTTACCTTTAATCTTATGATCTGAATTCTATGAAATAAATTTAAAAAAAAATTCTAGAATGTTATTCATGTTAATTCAAACTTGAGCTTGCTGAAATGGCTTTATTTGCCATTATGTTATCAAACTTGCCCCTAAATGACGTGGAGAGCCTTTCCTGTGATCATAAGGCAAGCATCCACCTTCATAAAGTGTCTGTTCTTGCTCTGAATGGCAAGGTTAGTGTGTGCTCAAGCTCCCTTCTGCCTTGTCAATTTGGGTTGAATTATACAAGGCAGGGTGACGCTATTAAAACCGTTGCTATCTTGAGTTTGTGTTGCAGCTACAGATTTGCCAAGAGTTTAGAGCACATCCACAGGTGGAGGAGTGGCAGGGAGAAAGCAGACTTACCTGCTGCTTTCTTGTAGTGAGGAGTTACTGGTTCACTCCTGAAAAATTCAGTCTAGGGACTAAGCCAGCTAGCTCCGCACTGGAGGATAGATGGTTGGTACCTACTCTCCTGCCTCCCTTCCTCTTCTGAGGGAGGCATCAAACCACTCTGATGTGGGAGTAGTAGAGATCTTCAAAATAGGGACACAACTAAATGGTGAGCATTGGGCCCTCAAAATTTAACTAATACAGAGTTTTAATTTCTTTCATGGGTGCTTGTTACTATAAATTAGATCAACACCGAATTTGGAAAGAAAAGAAGGTGACTCCTAAATACGTGAGCCATGTCTATTCCTTGAAACATGAGCACAGAGAGGGTAATGCTGGTCTTGCACTCCACTGTTCTCCAGCAGTTCTGATGGAAACCCTGATTCATGGACCAAAAGCTACCTTCATCGCAGAACCAACAACAACAGAAAACAAACCTAAAGTGTGAAGAGAAGCAAACAAGTTTGTGGTGGCATAGAGGAGACTTTTTTTTTTTCCTAAAAAAAAAAAAAAATCTTATATGTTATCTTATAGTTTAGAGAAGTGTGTGTTATACATCTGTTTTAGCTGTACTTCACAGACTCAATGGGCATCATTGAGTTCAAAGGAATATAGTTAATCGAAAGGCCCTGCAGAATTCTGCTCTACAGTGAACTCCAGTACCTACAAAAACTTTTCAGTTGTGGTTGTAAATGATATCTCAAGTGAAGCCATACAAAGGTAACAATAACAATTATTGTCATTCTGTTTTGTGATAATGCCTTTTCAATAGCAAGATATCCAAGAAGAATATAAAGCATAAAATATTAATATCTGGGATGCAAGATCTCACTTTTTAAAATTTGTCTGTGCTATAGCAATTAAGTTGTTAGCGGAGTATCCATGCAGTAAGAGAAACACTTAGATTCATGGTGGTGTTCTCTCAAACTAGAATTTTGAACTAGACCAGAGAATTAATATAACACTGCTCAATGAAAAGTGGTTGTTTTCTTTTTAAATGAAATACCATGGCATGAGATTCAAACATAAGGGTGTTTATTACAATGCTGATGGTGTGTAGAGCAGTGCAGAAAACTTAGTGTAACACAGGACTTGACCCAAGGCATGAAAATCTAATTGAATGGGGAACTACTGCACTGAAATATTTCAACTGGAGTGTCTTAGGTCATTTTTTTTTTTCCTTCCTTAAGGCTGTTTGCTTGAATTGTGTGGTTGGATGAATACAGCATGAATATCAATCCAAAAGAAGTGCTGGTCAAATTTCAAACATAAAAGTGTCTTTCTAGTAGTATGCAATCCAATTGTGTTTGTAGTAGTCTAGGAAGATTTTTTTCTATTTTCTTATTTGGGTTAACATATAGAACTACTGCCATTCTGGGGATTAAGGACTAGAAGGCCAAAACATCAGTTTATTGATTTAATATCTTATTTTTGCTTAGCAGCATTGCTTATCATAAGTCTTTATTATGGGAGAAAGCTGAATCAACCTGGGGTATTCACACTTAGATTGCATCTTGCTTTCAACATACGTTTCCAGTTTGGAAAGTACAATTAAGGTAGATATACACTTAAATGAGAATTGAAAATAAAACAATAAAACTCAACAATTCCTATGGAGAGATCAAAGACACAGCAGAGGAAGGGGAGGTAGAGCAGGGACTGAAGATGGAGCTGGATCATTGCTACTGGGTGAAATGGGAGGGGTGGCAGCTATAATAGGAGCCAGTCCTTCTGGTGCCATACAACCTGAACCCTCTCACACTGGTAGCAACAGGAACGAGGTAGCTTAGTGTCTTATTTTACTCCTAGTTTCTGTCTCTTTAAGTGTAGCCCTCAAAACTGGAGATTCAGTCATGCTTTCATCAGTGTTGAGTGGAACAGACTAGAATCCTTTGCCTGTCATAAATGCAGCCCATCTACACAGTTTCATCTGGAGTAGATGGTGGTTTTGGTGACAAGGACTCCTATTTAGTTGTGATGCACTTGAAACTCAGTCCTCGGAGGTTGTGGTCCTTGTTTTGCAGCTGATTTTCAGATTTAACAATGGGGAATCAATCACTCTGCTCTTTATTGTCTTTCATCTTCTTCACCACTTGTCCAATTTATCATAGTCATGCTGACTTTGTCCTTCAGAGTATTTTGCTACTTCTTCATCTTGGTGTCATTTACGTGCTTCCTTTTTTCCATAGTTTTTATATGAATGCTATATCTGTTCTTTCCTCAAAGTCATCAGGGGAGATGGTGAAAAGAGACCAACTGGGGACATACAGGTGCTTTGCATTGGAAATGCTTTTCCAATTCTGTCAATAATCATTGCTAATATGTTTTATTGCAACTAGTCACGTATTTCACCCATGCTTTTGCATATAGCCTCCCAAACTGGTGTTTTCACTTTGGTCAAGGTCAAACAATACCATGCCACCTTGGTTCCTGGAATAATACATAATGGAGCCCATCAACCCAGAACACTCGATTCATGAAGTCCCTTGCACTTGCTCTTTCAACAGTGATATGTCTATCTGACTAGCTGTGTTTATCTATCTAAACTATCTAAAGTGAAGAGTGGCTGTTAAATACACCAGTCTTAATAAGATGTAACCTGACCAGTAACTGAAGTCTAATATCTCACAAGCCACTTGCACCAGCACAGCATTTTTCTTTGAGCTCAAAGTAGGTTCTAATAGTTCCAAATGGTGCTAAGGGAATACAGAGTTAAGCAAAACTTTCTCTTGGTTGAATAATGCCTCCTAGTCTTTCATTATTCTGTAAAGGTCTAAAATGGCAAGTGGCTTTTAATAGTAGCCTAAAAAGTTACATAAGTAGAACAAGGTTAATTGTTTTACAATTGCTGCTTCCTTTGCTTAGTCTCTGCTCAATGTGCAATGCCATTAGCTTTACAATTTCACAAAGCTTACTTGATAACTATTAAGACCATTACAAGGTTGTATTATCTACTTTCTGCGTGTATTTAAAACTTTATCATATTTTTTAAAGCAAGTGATGCACTGTTTTTATGATTGTCTAGGAATCTTATTTTTTTTTTTCTGCATTTCTTTCAAGCCTTATCACACTGCACCTGAGTGGAAGAGCTATTGCTTCTGCACAGTTTACACAGAAGCAGCAATGTCTGTCATGGCTTTAGTGTGACTGCATGTTAATAAAGTATCACTAACCGATAAACTGAAAGCTGTGTAGCCAAGCCTTTTAGAAATAGGCAACAACTTCTTCTGTTTCTCAATTTAACAGACCTTAAATAGGTCTCTGATCTCAGAGAAAAATAAATATCTGTCTAAAACATGGATCTCTCCTGTGATGTATGGAGTTGAACATAAAGGTGCCAATTCCTCCCTAAAATCTTATCTAAGCTAAACATATAAGATACCATTTGAAGTATGACAACAAATTTGTGGCATGTCTGTAAATTACAGCTTTTGGCTCTATCAAGCAGCAAGGGGGTCAAAGCTCTGCGGTTTGCAAGAAGGATGAGCTATCCCATAAGACCAGATTTTACACTCAGTAAAATAACAGTATAAAATGTTCTGTTTTGAAATCACTAAACAGGAAAATTGAACTATAAAAAATAGCATGGTTATGGAAAATTAATCTTGGAAGTGGAACTGAATAGTTTAACTGGTGGAATTAGTTGTGGGAGGAGAAGGACACTTCAGTCAGAGTTGAAGAGTTGGAGCTTTGGACTTTATGAAATATTACTTTTTCAGCTGTTTTTTTGAATCGTTTTCTGTGAGTGGACCTACTATTGGGGTATAAACAATATCAGTTTTGCAAATATTACTTACTCCCAGTATTGATGCCAAAAGGAGAAAACAGCACACGCAGCTCCATGGCTGTGACATAGGCCGTTACAATTGGTGTTCCATTTGTTGAGTAGGTTAGACTGTATATATCAAAGTTTACCTTGGGCTTTCCTTAAGGGGACAATGAAAATTAGATTCCACTAGGACCCTAGTAAAATTTGGGTTCTAAGATATCCTTGTAGGAGCAATGCTATTGTCTTGTCTCTTGCTGATTTCTTCCTTTCTTCTGAAAATATGGAGAAAGAGTTGCCTAAGGAGAAAGTGTCTATACTCCTAGACACTGGTAGTTAGGGACAGGCTAAGTCTGGATCTTGAGAATAGTACTTGACATTTGGTAGTTAAGAATTTGTATTGCCTATTAGCTTTGATTGTGATTATTGCATAATGATTTTGTGTTTCACACAATGTACAGATAGACCACTCTGGTGCTGTAATCAGTGGGGTACTGCAGTTTGTCAATATCGCACATAATATAAGCTATGTTACTCAAGACGGAATAAATACTGTTTTGACCCAATGTTTCAGTAAAAGAAAATTAAAACAGATGGGCAAGAAACCCTCCCTATGCATAAAAATTACAATGCACTGCAAACTCTTCTGGAACTTTTTGCAATTTTTTTTTTTTTTTTTAAACATAAATAAAGATGGATTGAAGTGGTAGCTGAAAGGGACAAAATGCCCAGTCAAAATTTTTAGAAGTTACTTAATCTCAGGAGGACTTCCATACAAGCTGTTCATGGCATAAAGGTATCTTCACCTAGATCTAACGTAGCAGAAAGATAAAACTGACCTGTACCACACTAGTAATGAATGGTTACTGCCTTGCAGTCTACAGTCACCTCTGGGAAGGCTTCACAGGCATATACAGTTTGAGACATTGGGAACTATGTGTCAAGGAAGTTGATGGCTAACTGAAGAGCTGGAAGAACAGCAAAGAGCAGGCAGCAAAAATGGCCTCTAAGAAAAGGCTGAAAGCATTCTTCTCTAACCAAGATGAGATGGAGAAAAGGAATGGAAGAATTCAGTATACAAAGGGCTATTGCAAAGAAGGGAGCAAAGTGCCATCTACATTCCTGGAGGAAACAGGCTGTAATTTCAGTAAGAAAGTTGGATGTTGGAAATCATCTCCACAGGTGAGATCGGTGATGTGCAGCAGGCAGCTACGTGGTGAATTGGTAGAGTTTTTACCATCAAATCTCTCGAAGTACATGTTGGACTGAAGTAGCTTGGGCATATTTTGTCACCTGATCATGAGACAGGATTCACTAAGTGAGCTCTGGAGTTCTGCTTTTCTGTGATTCTATGATTTCTGGGTGTCTTCTCACTGCAGAGGTGTGCCTCGTAACCAGGCAGAAAGCTACCCTTAAAACAGTGCCCTGAAATTGCAAAATGCTAAACTCTCTGTGCCACGGGTGAAGAAGCTGGGTCTATCACAAGGCCTATATGGATCAAGGAGATATCAGCTTTTCCCTTGGCTACTTTTCTCTCCCTTTCCCCAAGCACCTGTTCTCCCATGGAAGAAGCATCTTGGGCATATGTAAGAAACTGTATCCCAGTGCAGCCCAATCAGGACAACTGGGAGATTATGAACTGGAGGGTACCTCATTGCTCAAAGTAGTTTTCCATGCAGCCTCTGTGGTCCACAAGAAGTGTTACGAAATTTGTGGTGAGGTTATAGGAACTAATATCTCTGTTACGCATTACACTTGCCTTTCAGGAAAAAAAAGTGAGTTTTCCACCTATTTCAGTGGACAGCTTGTATTAAATTATACACTAGCCTAGTTCATGACTTTTTTATACTAATCCTGGAACTAAATGCTATAGGAAAGTACCTCAATTTAGCTCTTGCAAGCTATTAATCCCTGTTTTGCTCAACAAAACACAGCCTGAAAAATTGTCTTCCAGAAATTGAATCTTCAGGTCTGTCCATTGAAGGACATAGTGGAAAAGTAGTGGCACAATGGTTTCAAGCTTCCTACATCACCATTCAGGTGGAGCTGTGCTGCATGGAGATAAAAACATAAGCTTTGTTATTCGTTTCTTGCTTTCTACAGACAAGTTATTGCAGTGTTAAAGTGACTGAAAAGAACATACTTCATGCCTGTATGCCACTGAAATAACTACTTCAGTACCTTGTGGTGGGGATAATTATAGGAATGATGTTGGTTGGATATGAAGGGCTGAACAGCAGAACCCATAGCTGGTAGTATATCGAAATACTTTGAGATCTTGCAGGAAGTTGTCTTGCTGGTGATGCTTTCACCCATCATTTTGACAAGACCATATAACTGTTTTTCACCAGTACATAATAAACTGTTTCAAGATGGGGCCTGAGCAAGTGTTACTGCCACTACTTACTGTGTTAGTTAGATACGTCAAGGTCTACAGTATATTTTAGTAAAATGGGTTTTGTTATGGTTATTTCATTTTCTGTAAAGTTTCATCCTCCTAGTTTTGTAATGTGTGGCAGACTTTGAAAACAGAATAAAAGACCTATTACAGCTGTAGGTGCCATTCTCTTCTCCCTTTGAAGTTAATAAATCAGGCAGAGCTCTGAGGTAGTAGGCTTTCTGTTGGAGCATATCATGTTGTCCTCCTATTTGTAAATTACTTTTTCTCCTACAATGTCAAAGCACACTGTAAAATTGAGTTACTATGTTATGACTGAAGTAAAGCACTCTGAGGCTGAAGTGTGAGCTCTAGTTCTGTGCAGAGATATCCAGTGTGCTCTACTGCATGCCTCTGAGGATGTAACCTGATGAATTCCAAGTATTACTGTTGGGCCTTGCCAGGACCTGTTTCAGTATCAGCTGTATAATAGTCTTTGTTCATCTTCCTGTTTTTTCAAATGCTGGCAGTGGCCTCCAGTTTTCATATTTTGAACTGATATTTTTCTGTAGTTTGGCCTTCCCTGTGGAGTCAGATGTTTGTTTGCAGAAGTTTCAATAAACAGGATTTCAATCCCTTCTGTCAGAGAAGAATGAACGGAGACTATTCCTCTGCTGTAAAAATAAATTCTGCTCTTCTATTTTTATTTGAAAATGGAAGTCTGGCAGGGAAATCATTTTGGAACTATGTGTGACCTCATTTTGAAAGGCATTGCCTTTGATTTCCTGGTTCTGAAATACAGATCAAAAATATAAAAAAAATACAGAAGGCTTGGCAGGTGTTGTTTCTGATTGAAGAGAGAAGCACTATATTCATGCTAGAAGACTCTCACTGCTTGTGATTTTATAACTACATTAAAATGGCAAGCCATTCTATGGAATGCTGTTGATGTTGAATTCAGCAGAGAAAACTGAGAAGTAGAGAAGTTTTTTTGAGAGAAGACCTTGTGGACTATCTAATACACACGTGGTATGTGGATTAGATGCTACCTTTTTGAATGTCTGCATAAAACTAACAATCCAGTGCTCTTATAGGAGCACAATCAAGGATGTTCTAAGTCTTCTAAGAGATTAAGGTGTCTAGGAAAGTGGCTGTCAGAGTCCCCAAAAGGACAGGAGGAAAGTCCTTTTTTTGAGGATTAAGGTTTAGAGAGGAAAGGACTTTTGCTTGCAGACCTTAATACTAGTTTCATGCTGTAATGTTTAAGAATTTGTTATACAACAAATTAAAATGGTGTCTCAATGAAAATACTGTTGCACAGGCAAGCCAGCCCAGTGCTTTTATAAAATATGATTTGGTAAGAATGTGGCACTGTCTTTGGTCCGGATCCAAGTGCAGTTGGAGAGGGTTTGATGCCCATCATAGGACTCAACTGATTCATTTCTGTGATCACCTTCCGTAGTGTGCCTTGGACTATCAGTCCCAAGCAAAAGCAGGGACCAGGCCCTGAAGTTCAAAGCATTCAAAGCTTCTCTTAAAGCAACTGAAGCAGTCTATATATAGGCTGGAGCTGGTTGTACTTTAGGCCTTCATTGACGCCCTGGCATAGGGCCTCTAAATCTAGGAAGATTGATTTTATTTATTTATTTGTTTGTTTGTTTTGTTTTATTTTTTTCTACTCTCCTGGTATAAAAACCCTTTTTTGGCAGTGTTTCAGGTGTCGTGGATATTCCAACATAGCTCCACAGCTTGAGAGCACCTAACCTATGGTCAACAGGATGGGTCTAATTGCTACACTTAGTCATTAGTAATCAGTTTAAGATTTTCCTGGTTAGAGGTAAAACAGAACCAACTTTCTGTTCAGTAATTGCACTTTTTAGCTTGGCCTCTTCTAACTCTTTGAAATTAATAGCATGTTGTGCAGAAAACTGTTCATTCTCAGAGTGATAAGACCAATGTTTATAGTTAATGCCGAGGAATGGTACACGGAGAGGCTCTTGTTTATACTTATTGCTATAACAACCAAGGTCAGCTAATTTCGTTACTTGCCCCATTACTTTCCAGGGTCAGAAACGGAAAAGCGTAGAGGGGTCACACCTCCCCTGCAGGGAGGAGCAGGCAGGAGAGGTGACCCAAAACAGACCAGTTGTGGGTATTTCATCCCATCTGGCCCATGCTCAGTATAAAAGCTGAGGGATCAAAGGTTCAACTCTCTTTCTTCAATGGCTGATATCTGAGAAGGACCCTGTCTGTTCATCTGCCTTTGGTCCTGATCCGTGGGTTCCTGACTCCAACTCTGGAATCCAGTTCCCACCCGTCGCTGAGTCCAGTCTGGGACTTCCCCAGTGCCTGCCAGTAATGTCATCCTGGGAGCTTGATACGATTTTGTATATCTTGTATCTATTTCATTATTTTATTTTTTATTTTATTATTAATATTTCATTAAAGTAGTTTAGTTTCTTCTAAACTCGTAAATCTCTCTATCTCTCCACCTCCTCTCCATGTACGAGAAGTGGAGGGAGAGCATCTGTTGATGGTCATTGGCCAATTCAGCCAAAACCATGAAAATGAGGAGAAAAAAAAATGAAGACTTTAGATGCTGTCATCCCATGTCTATCATATCTAAATGCAGATAAAGGATAGTTTTGCATTAGAAGTCATTCTATGTTTCACAGTGCCATTTCTCACTCAATCTGTCTTCAGGAGCTGCCTTTTATACCCCACCTAAAATAAATATTCTTTTCTATGCATCCTGAATCTAGCTAAACTACCTTCTCAGGCTTAGTAGGCTGCCAGATGCTCGGTGTTGTTTCTTAACTGTTTGAATAGTTACAGAATAAGCATCATTTATAAACAGTTACATAGAAATTTCAAACGTGCCATAGGTTGCAAAGGAAGGGTAAGCTAATAATAAAATGAGGGCCAGAGGAAAGGGAGATGACAAGGAACACAATAGCTGCTGGTGGACTTTTCATTGTACTCATCATTCTTTTCCTATTCCTCCTGTCCCCTCCTTTTGCCTCTGTTGTGCTTCTATTTGCAACAAGGTTGACCTGCTGTAAAGGTTGCAAAACAACAGGCAGAGCTGAATGACTTCATACCTGACGTGAACCAAACACAGCAGTTGCTCTGCCTTTACTACATCTAATGGGTGTTGGAAATAAGTGTGGGGAAAGAATCACCTCAGTTCAGTTGCACAGTTCTCACTTCAAAAATCCTTCAACCCCAATTATCCCAGGCTGTTAATGACTGGGCTGTGGAACTACAGAACGAAATACCATTAAAATCACTTATATTAACAATCTTTCTTTCTAAGTGAGGTGGGAGTGTGCATCATCCATCAGCTCTATTGATCTAAGTCGGTCTCAAGCACTCTTTTGATTTGAGATATTGACAATTTTAGTCTAACAGGGTGGACTATTACCATTGGAAGTCAGCAGGGTACTGGTGATGATGCATCCATAGAAGGAGCCTAATAATAACTTGAATGCTACTGAATCAATAGTGGAATCATCAGTGGGTAAGTACTGTGTTTTTCAGGCCTTGACAGGGCTCAAAGGCATGCTGTATGTGAACCACTAGTGAAAAATGGGGGAAAAAGATCTTTCCCACTGTAGAAGCAGGGTGCTTTGTTATAGCAACAGCCTTAGAAGTGGTTTTGCTATTTAGGATAGCGTAGAAATCATTAATCGTACAAATGTGTCATGGCAACAGTCAGGATGCCTCTTGAAGTTGTGTTTGTTTTGGTGTGTTTTTCTTTTATTTCCTTTTTGGAGGACACTCTTGCTTCATACCTTTTTCCACTAACAGGCAAGCTCATTAGAGCAAAATAACCTCTGCCTTATGAACAGGAGAAGGCTTTTCTCACTGGTACTTTTGTGCAATTACTTTATGGCAATAACATTTGAGATAATAAGCCAGATTCCCTCCTGATGAAAGCAAATGTGGTTATGCTGGAAGTAAACATGGTTACATGTTCAAGAGATGAATGAGATAGAAGTCCCAGCTTTGCAAGGCACCCGAATAGCTTAATTCTCTGCTATTAAAATCAATGAGTAGAGCATAACAGTAATAACATTTAATTGAAATAAAGCCCTGTTGCAATTTTAGGTATTTTGATTAGTGGTCTCTTGGTGGGATGAACAATGGGAGAGCTAAGAGGACTCACATGGGGTTTGTTTGATTTTTGAATTTGGGATTATTTTTTAATAGGGTTTGTTTATTTTTTTTTTTCTGGCTGTTTTCCAGTAGAGTTCATGAAAAGACTCTACCTAGGAAACAAAAAGAACACTCATCAGATATAAAGGAAATAACATAAATGTCTTGGGGAGTGTACCATATGAAATGACAACGATGAGGACCACCTCCCATAGTGGATGAGGTGTGATCATCTATCACACATGCAGAAGATCCTTGCAGGTAACCATTGAAGGACAAAGTCAGTGAAGCTGCACCAACTTTCCTGAGTGGAATATTGCCCGCTGAGCTGCTGGCTTACTGACAGAAACTTACCCTTTTGGAAAGACGGGCTAAGCTCTGCCTGTGAAATAATCTTCAACGCTGTTTCTCGGTATTATTTGAGATACTCATTTGGAGCAATACTTAAAGGTTTTGTGGCTTGTTTGTTTTTTGGTTTTTTTTGTTTGTTTTGTTTTTAAAAAAAAGAGAGAGAAAAGGAAAGGTAGTCACCTCACCAACACACAGACTGCAGGCAGGAAGCCTCTGCCTTCTGACCTGGTTTGTTTTCCCCAACCTGTGCCAGTGTCACTCCCCCTCATTTTTGCCAGCTGAGCTGTGCGAGTGAGCAATCTTCCCAGCTCAGGCAAAAGGATCTGGATTGGTTCAGGCTGTGAGGCTGGTCTTTGTGTGTCTTGATGGAAGGGGATTTGAGGAAGGCAGAAATCCCCGGCACCGGGTGCTGGTGAGCAGCTGGGGTGGGCTGGCAGGAAGGAGGTGCCAGCTTCCACTGGCACAACTGCCGGCGGGAATGCACATTTATCTCCTTCCTGTGTATCGGATAGAAACAGCTTCAGGGGCTTTCTTTTATTCCTTCAAAACAAGGAAATTGTAATAACAACATTGGTTCAAATTTGTCTCCTCTCTCTGAATATCAATCAGAGAATAAATTAGGTCTTTAATTCTCATGCATAAGCATATAGATGCTGCCTGAAATGTGGCAGTATTTCAACCTCCAGTGCTAGCGTTCTACCAAACCCTCACTTTCAGTTCTGATTCTGCAAGCATCTTAAACTCTGACATTTGTTTTCATCACAAATCATCTTTCTGATGATGGCAAATAACTACATATGCAAAGTCTCGCTCTCAACTCTGCTATAACATATTTATTTGTTTGGTAGGATACCTTCTAAGTAAGTTCCCAATGTATTTCTTTAGATTAGTGCAGGGCATGCTTGGCTTGTTTTCTGACATGTTTTTCCCCGCCCTGAGAAAAACAGAAATGGCTGTGGGCTGTGTTTTGTTATACTTTGGATTTTCTTCAAGATAAAAGCAGCATATTATTGGTTTGGGTTTTTCTTCCTTTTCAATTAATACTGATTAATACCAAGGAGCATTACACAGGTCTGTTTTCATGTCCCATGACAGCATAGATAAGCTTTCCGTTTTCAAGATCCTGAGGACAGTAAGATAAAAATCTACACATTTCAAGTTTGGTGTGGAAAACTGCATTTTACATACGAGCCTGCAATATATTGTAACTTGCTTACAGTTCTAGTGAAAGACACTGAACTGCCCTTCAGCAGCAGCTAGCTTTGATATTTTTGTGATAATTCATCTACTAATAATTATGCAGCATCCCTGGATATATAAAGGAATATAGTCTGTGGTAATCAACCCATCCATAGGCTTTTTGGCTGCATTAGGTTGGCTTCAGGTGCATCCTGAATTCTCTTGAAGGACAAAGTGTTCTTAGGTTTCAATGTAACAGAAATGCCTGTTTGTGAGATGGGTCCTTGTGTGGCTTAGTGGGTGAGTTTGGTTATGGTTGTATCAGGTTGCCAGTTCATTTCTGCCTTTCCTAAGTGACTTGGATGAGAGAAGATCTGGCACACCAAACGAAAGCTCAAAGGAGAGGTTGCAATGATGGTTCCATCATCTAGAACACAAAATGCTGTTGCTATTTTCTTCATGCCAAACTAAGTCATTTAGAATTAACTGGAATCAGGTTCAAATATAGGTCCCACATCTGTACCCTACAGGGCAAGTATCAGGATTTATTGTGTTGTAGAGGATTCTTTAACTGATAAGGAATTGTATTGACACATTTAGCAAAGTATCTGCGAATAATAAGAAAGTAAAAAAGCTTCTTAGCAGCACTGTAATACGCTAACAGGTGTTTGTTTTTTTTTTTTTTTTTCTGTAAGCTCATGAAAGAACTGTCCACGTATCAAAACAAGCAAGACAGCTCAGCTGAAATTCAAGTTAGGAATGTTGCATTCATAAGCTTGAGAAAAACAAGAAAGGAGAAAAAGGCAATAAAAGATGGAAGAATTTTTGTCTGAGTGGCTGCTGCTATTCACAGCTGTACAGAGAAATCAGCGAACCCAGTCTATTTGCTTCTTCCTCCTCTTTCTCCTTCCCTGAAGACTTGTCTTGAGTACCCAGAGAGGTGGTGGTTGAGAGTTCATAAGAGGAAAATAAATGCTCATGCTAAGTGAGAGATGCATACTTTTGCAGCCATCACCTATGTGCAAGGGTTGGGTGTGATAGCATATATGTGTTTTATCTGCCAACTGATCTTTAAAAAGGTGTGGTTACCACAGCAACTGCCACATAGTTGTGATTTACAGCATGCCACTTCTTGCACGCTCCACAGCACAGAATCTTTCTCCCTCTGGTTGGAGTCTCTTGGGTTAACTGGTGCCCATGCAGCGCTGCTTCTATTGCAGCTCCCACTTGTCCCTGTCTCCACTCCCAGAGGAGAGGAGGCAGATGGTAGGGATCGATGGCTGCTTTCCTACTTTACTGCATTTTGCCTTGGTCAAAATGTTGATGACCTCGAGGTACCAAGGGTCCCATGGTCACACCTGTGATGAATGCAGTGTAGAGCGGCAGCCGTGGGAGATTTGCCTTTCAATGCAAGAAAAGAGGGCAAAGAGTGCAGAAATCAAAGGAAAGCTTAATTGCTGTTGCTTGCAATTGACCTAAAGCATCCTATTTTCTCCTCACGACTTTGTCACCTTTGGTTTTTCTTATTTGCAAGGATAATTTGCGACTACACTGATAAAATTATATAAATATGAAGCTTCTCTGGTGATGGTGGTGCAAATGCGGGCTCTGATCAGTGTCATGCATGTATCCATTGGGTTGTTGAAGAGTTGCAGTTTTATTAGTGTGTTACTTAAGGGGGTAATTCTGTTGGGCAATAAATTCATGAGACCCAGGGAAAGGCTGCTGCTGTAGTAAACAGATGCTGTCCTTACATCTACAGACAGACAAAAATTCATGCATAAAAGAGGTCCTGAAGCAGTTTCACTTTCTTGGTTTTCATAACTAATTTGTATCGCAGGTTCTTCCTTTCTGTTTTGTCGAAAAGCGTTTTTGTGTCTTACTAAGGAGAAAAGTAATCTTGGTGATTGAGTTTTCAGAAAGGTGCATTTTAATGAAATCATGGAAATACCTTGAGGTGGTGAGATTGGAGGCTTGCTTCTTACTTATTGTACCTCAGTAAAACATGAACGTTTGAAGGGAAAGATGAAGGCAAGCCTTCTGGAAGACAGGTCTACCCTGCCCAAAGTAGCAAGGGGCACCCTTAAACCACTTTGCCTTGCCTTGGTAAACAACGGGATTAAATTACATCAGACTTTGCTACAGGATTGAAAGTGAGTAATATTTTCTTTTAAAAAAATGCATATCTCTTCTAAAATAGACAAAACCTAAGCATAAAAGAATAAGAGGGAAAAAAAAAAAAGAACAGAATTATGGGCAAACAGTAGACAACTGCCTTATGCTGGATTCAGAAAGATATAAAAGCTCTTACAAATCTCTTATGCCAGTTAGTTTCTTCAGAGAATAAAAGTACAAAATGGTAATTATCACAGTTTTCTTTTTGGCTTTCTACTTTAGCTTTTTGCATGAGCAAAGCAGAAGGGATATGCACATTAATAAAGAAACATCAAAGGGAAAGAAACCCAGCTGGAAAATAAAGGACTTTCACAATGCCATGTAAAGAAACGTAGGGAAGTCACCTTAATAGCACAGATCCTGTTTGACATAGAATTAGCTGTCACTGCTGTAACAGCTAGAGAATACTCGCATGCAGCATCACCATGGTATTGTTACTGCGGCATACATCTCCTGGGCCTCCTCGTCTCATTACCAGTTTAGTATTCGCGTATAGGGCTAATAATTTGACAAGCAGCATGGCAGCAAGAGACTTCTGAAGTAGTTCATATCTGCGAGGACGTAAGAAGCCGGGGAGAAATGACACTAATTTTGTGGGGTTTAAAGTTAAAGGAATTCTGCCAGCTTTTCCCAAATCCTCTTGGAAAACACTTAAGTTTTCAAGAGTATAGTTAAGAAACTGTTGGAGAAAACTCCCACTAAGTTACAGGGGAAGAAAGCAATTGGCTTTTTACGCATTTTCCACTCCATAAATACACACTTTCACGTTCATATACTACAAGATATTTATATAACATAATATTATTCACACCTTATGCAACAGTTATTTTTCATGAACTGAAGGCAGAGAATTTAAGGTGGACCCAACTCTTCAGTAATTTAGGAAGAAAATAAATAGGATAGGGGTTGTTTGCTTTATATCAAATCACTAGCTCCTATTTTTGCATTTATCTTCCAGCACAGCAAGTCACTCTGACTGTGCAGCACAAAAGGGAGTCACAAGCCCAACTAAGAGGTGAAAAAGAGTGAAATGTTAACAATTAAATCAGTGTTTTCCCGCTGACTGTTTCAGTTTGTGCAACTGAAACGTAAGCTGATATGCAAATCATTTGACCTCGAGCGTTGTCAGTGGAGACCAACTAGATTTATGCTGGCAAAAGTGAGATAAGTCTTGTTGACTGGTGTCAGATAAGTACATCATTTTCCACAGGAATAGGCAGCTTAAATAAATTGGTTGAGTCTTTGACAGTACCTTTTTTTAAAAAAACCACAAAAACAGACTCCCCCCACACCCTCCAAAAATTGGCAACTGAGCTTGGGCTTTGTAGTTGGACTCTACAAAACACAAAAAAGGGGGCTGAGCATTTAAAATCTGAAGGAAGTATGAAGATCTTCATCAGAACTAGGGGGAGAAACAAAATCAAAACAAAACCTCATTAAAAACAGACTGTGGATTTAGGTGGATTTTTGTAGTGTTAACAGGCCATTTCTTTTTTTTTTTTTGACTTATACGTGGGTAAAAATTAAGTGAGGAGAACCAGTTAGTTTATACTCATGTGGCCATTTGGAAGAGGACTTGAACACAAATTGTACAAAGGAAATTATTCACACATAAATTGCTTGAGGTTAATGGCTCATAAAGTTTGTATTCACCTGCAACAGGGAGATATGTGAAAATTTCAGGTACCTTGAGGCCTAGAGCTGAAAGCTGTGGTTGTGTGAAACCTTGCTGTCACAAGGGAGACTGTAAACATCTCTAAAAGCCACATACAAAACGGTTACCTCTATGTAAAAAAAAAAAAAAAAAANCCCCAAAATTGTCAGCCTGTTTTTGCTCTTTATGATATGCATCATTTCCATGGAGACTATGACTGTTTTTTCCCCAAAAGATTATCTTGACAACGCACACTATATTCATTTCAGCAGAAACACTTCTTCAAATAAATGGACAACCTTGGAAATACTTCTTGCTCTTTTTAGTGGCTTAATTTGTCCTTGAAATACTAATTGCAGTGTCTGAGAAAGGTGTGGTTTCTACACCTTTTAAGATCATAATTCCTGCCAATACAAAATGCTTTTTCTGAGGTATTAATGTATTTTGACGTAAGTCTCATGCATTTGGCTTCTGTGAAAACTGTTTGAAACTGTTAATTTTGATTAACACTGCATAATTTCTTATTCAAATCTGAATTGAACATAGGATACTCTGTCAAATCCTTCCATCACACACCTTCGTTCTACAACCAGCAGTTTAGAACAAAAGGAGCAATAGAAAGATGAACCTGCATTCATTTTGGAAAATGCATATTTACATTCAAGACCCTCAAAATGAAACTGATTTGTTGTATCACCTTCTAGGTACATTCCTACTGCTGAACTTGAAATTCTGTTGGATAACTTGTATACTTAGATGTTTGCACGTGCTTAAGTAATGTTGAATTTGGACCTCTATAGTAATAAAAATACTTATATGCAACATTAGGAAAAGTCTGGAAGATTTTTTTTTACCATATTGTGAAAACTAGACTTTTTTTAAACCTCAACTTTAAATCTTTTGATTGTAAATCATGCTACTGAAGAAACATTTCAGGTGTACTGCATGGGGCCAGTCTTTTAATCTTAGAGATATAAATTAGGTTACTCAGACCTAAATTTTACCAAGACCACATCTCTGTTGGTTTGTCTCATTTCTACTGTGCGATCTCATTGCTTTGAGGTCTGATCCTCAGGAGGTGCCTGTAGGCATAACTGTGTAGAAGTCCCTGGAGCTCTGACTTCCCTTGAGAAGCTGAAGTAATCTGTGCATTTCAAAAATATCTGACAGATGCTTGATGCAAAGTCAGTGTATGGCAAGTCAATTAATCTTTCTGTACTTCAATTAATCCCTCCATATATTGTCATGCACATCTCTCAGGGTGTTATGAAGCTCAACAGATGTTTATTAAGCACTTTGAGAATCTCTTATGGAAGGAACGTGGCTGCTATACAGCACGGCGCAATTTTTCCTCATACTTGAGATCTTCAGGGTATTTATGTAAGAAAGAAGAAAGACTTTTTACCAAGGCCTGTAGTGACAGGAGAAGGGTCACTGATTTTAAACTGAGAGAGGGTAGATTTAGATTGGATATAGGGAAGAAATTCTTTGATGAAGGTGGTGAGACACTGGAGCAGGTTGCCCACAGAAGCCGTGGTTGCCCCATCATTGGCAGTGTTCAAGGTCAGGTCAGATGGGGCTTTGAGCAACCTGATTGTAGTGAAAGATGTCCCTGTCCGTGGCAGGGGGGCTTGGACTAGACGATCTGTAAAGGTCCTTTCTGACCAAAACCATTCTGTGGCTCTGATTTAGTTTCAGGCCTCACTCTCCAAAACCAAAAGCTACCCAAGGTCATTCATACCAAAGTAACTGAATTATGGATTGCCACCACTGATTAGATATGCAGCCATATTGACGCTGAGGACTTCTGTCTTCTAAATGTTACTGCCTTTTAATTGTAAGGCTTGTGATGAGGAGAGGGGCACTCAGCTCAGGGTCACGGAGAGGAGGCTGAGCCTAGCGCAGCTCTGCCCTGCCTATTCCTGCTCAGTACAACAAACCGCAAGGATTTTATGCTGCACAATAACTGGAGTTTCTAGAAAACTTTGATTTGCTTTTCCAAGGCAACCGCTTATAACACAACAGCTTGTGTAAAATACTTTGTACCTGCATTAATTCAGCAGTGGTTTTGCACAGTTTAGAGCTTTTCCCCAGATGTACCTTGCAGATCTGTTTCACAACCTGGAATTGTCTTGGCGTTACCCCAGTTATTTCATTTGATGTGATGTTTTTTGCACTTAGAGGACCAGAGAAAGCTACATGTAGCTTTGAAAGACAGGAAGCAAGAAAATAACAGGCTGCTTGCTGTAATACCAGTGGTCAAATAAGTTGGAGATGACATATCTGGCAGCCCTGGATTAATTTTATTTTTTTTTAATCTGGGAATTACAAGAAGTTTTGTAGCTTATTTTTGATGTTGCATATAATTTTACCTTTTTCATATTTGACAAATATGTGTTACAGAGAACCTAATCCAGGTTCATGTTCTTCAAAATCAGATTAAATAAGGAGTATACCAGTCCTATTTTTCTTTTCTCCTAGACTACTTCATCTGTCATTTTATATGTCAGGAAATTGGTTAATTTTATTCCTTCTCTGGAGTATCTTGCTAAAGCACTTGTCTCTATCTGGCTATTTGAGTCCCAAACCCTAGGCCTGCTTCTTGGAAGCAGAATGTGTTGCTTTAGTATACGCTTGATTTGTCAATTACTTCCTTCCTAGGTGCTAGTAAAACATCTGTCAGGTCACCAAATATGATGCAAGTACTGAGTAACTGTGTTCCTTACCTTCTGTGGAAGTGCTAACGCAGCTGTGGATTTCAGATGTGCAATGAGAGCCCCCAAGTTTGTGAGCACAGTCGTCGTTAAAAGAGGGGAAATGTCATTTGGGAGGGAACCTGTTTTATTAAAAAACATCCTGAATTTTGGCGGGGGGTCATCTGATTGATTGGTTGGTTTTAATTAATATCAACATGTTGAATAACTAGAAAAAATAAATTAGTGTTGTATTTTCTGTTTAGACAGAAAAATAATGAAATGTATTTCATTAAAAGGTATATCTTTTAAGGGGTGGGTTTTTCTATAGCTGGGCTTAGAAGTTCAATTTTCCTACGTTAGGAAAATAACCGTATTCTTTGTGTGACTTTTCTATGAGAGAAAACCAGAACAAATTGTTTCATTAAGGAGTTGTTGTTTTTAAACATCTTTCATGAGACGTGCTGAATAAAATCTGGATTATAAGAAATCTGTGTAAATAAATTTTTTAAAAATCACTCTTTTCCTCAAAAACCCTAAACTTCTTTTAGGACTAATTCTTATAAGGTTATTGCCCTTTTCTGATGATATCCTGAACTGTTCCATTCAATTGATCATTTTATGTTATATAGCACAAGACACTCTTGTAAGACTAAGTAGCTGCCTTCAGAAATAAACTTCCATTTGGGTGTAAGTTCATCACCCAACTCCAGGTGCTGGACTGTCCACTTTGTGTGGACTTGCTAGCTGGGACCTCTCCCTGAACAGCATAACCAGCCTTTTCCTTACAAAATTTCACTGAAGAAGGAGGAATCACCTCCCTCTCACTGAGCAGCCTAGTAGATCAGGACACAGTCCCAACACGGACTGTGGAGCTCTCTGGCTCAGATGTCTCTTTTGCCCAAATAAGCTTGTCTTTCTACCTCCTTCTTACTCAGTATCTCCTTCTTGCCTCCAAGCGTTTGCCCTTTTTGCATGTGTGCTTTAGTGTCTTTGTAATGGCAGACGGAGATCTTTAGTGATCTATTGAGATATCAAAGCACACTTTCTCTTTTTCAATAAATAACAAATGTGTTCATGTGTGAGGAACACTTCCAACAGAAGAAATTTCGAGACCCTGTAAAGAAATACGTCATAATTCATTTGAATCACTAACAATTGATTATTATTTTTTTTTATTTCATCACCGCTGTGCAGCTCAGCTTGGTCCAGCCTCCCTCTATCTCTTTCTTTCCTTTGCAGCACATCCGTCACCTCACGGTAGCACATCAGCTCCCAGGCTTTGCCTTCCCTACCGCTGCAGAGCTGTAAGCCTCTGTCACCTGGGTTCCCCTCTGAGCAATGCCAGACATCCACTTCACAACCTTTTCTTCCCCCACAGTATGGCTGTCTCAAATGCTAAAAAAAAAATCGCCACTGTCTAGCTCTAGCCCTGCATGATGTGTCACCTGCTATTACTTGTTCGGCACAGAAGTGTTGTGTGGACTTAGAAACTTTTTCTGTGATGTTGTACAGAGGGCACAGGGTAGGTGGAGGGGTCACAGGAACTGCCTGTTATTAGCCTCAGGGAGTGAACGACAGGGATCTCTGAAGGTAGCCTGGTGCCCCCTCAGAAGCATTGCACAAGTCTGCCTTGTAACTCACAGTAGTGTTCTGAAAAGTCAGAGATGCAAACTTGCATTTCCTCAAGAAAAATATGATTTTTGTACCTGGGACTTTGACAGCTTCACTTTAACTACTTGTGTGCTAAGTGAAAAAGGACGCTATATTTTCTTGCGTCAGCTGCACTTTTTGCATGGCTTTGTTTGGTTGTGTTCTCAGGGTGTGCAAATACAACTGACTTCTTTAGTTGTGGCAGTAGTAAAAAACTGATTAATGGATCCTAGAGGCAAAGGCTCAAAGTAGGATCCTACGTGGGTAGCTTGCCCAAGATTTGGGCAGTTCTGGATAAAATATTCAGAGCAGATATAAGGTACTGTAAGACTCTGCTAAGGTATTCCAGACTAGGTATTGACTGAAAAGTGCTGCTGAGTACCTAAAGGCAAAGTGCTTTTGGGTCCCTAGCCCCCATAGTGGGCTATTTCGATACGAGCTGGGAAAGTTGCATCTTCTGGAAAATCCCAGAGATGAATGGATTTCTTTAAGCTGTAACCTAAGCTAAACTTGAATTTGGGACTAGTCCTATGTTATTTAAGATAAATTTAATCCATTTTCAGGTTTTGTATGGCCTTGACTTGAAGGGCTCCTCACAACAGTGATTAGTGCATGAGTTGCAGCAGAGTGGGAAGCAGGCTCCTGGATCTCTGCTAATAAAATAAAACATTGGACCTGTTCCTGTGAGTGAATTCATTTTCCCTACTCTCTCCAACCAACTGTCTTTAATAAGTTTCCTTCTGTCATTTACACTTCTTCTGAGTCACAGCATTGCAGGCAAGTTATTTAAAAATTAAAAACCATCACCATGCTGTGGAACGTAATGTGAATCTTTGAAATTTGGTTGGGTATTTCAATTTCAAGATTAAACCTAGCAATCAGGCAGATGAGGAGAGACGATCACAGGTAACACAAAATGCACCACTTCTGTGTGCTGCTGAAACCTGGGAATGTGTTTACCCTGTGGGGACTTTCACGTATAAGTTGTTGACTTCAGGTAAAAATGTAGAGGGTAGAAATATTTATCTCAGCCATCCATCAATGCTGACTTGATTAAGGTATTCAGAAGCATCTTTAAAAATAGCACCTTATCTCCTTGTTACATATGTATCCAAGGTTTCCAAAAAGAGGATCTGTTCCAGGTGGTACATTCCTTTTAAGTGATGTCTTATAATTTTTTTTAAATGAAAGCTGAGTGTTGCTGATATGCTGAGCTGAGGAAAGGGATCCTTCCTATAACTGCAAAAAAGCACTTTGCAGAGATGTACTAAAATGACCAAACTTGCATAGGTGCTCACCTGGGCAAGGTGGTCCAGGGGTGGGAGGTATAGAAGCCTTCCCACTTGAGAAATTGGGCTAAGCTGGAGCAAGGCAGATAGTGGTATGTCCCCGGACTTAGAGAATCCTCACACCATCTTTTGGAAAGCGTACATGTCTTGTTTTAAATGCTGCATCATGAAAGTTTTGATTTTCACTGCTCTTCCAGGAGCTCTGTTGTAGCCCAAGGGATTGTTGGTGACATTTCATTTCTTGTTTCCAAGTTTTGTTTGCATTTTTCAAGAAAACTGCTCAGTTTGCTGTAGAAAATGAAGTGCTAGAACTAATGAAGGAGAAATTTGGGGTGCTGAAGCAGGAACAGTACCAAGTGTGGCTGAACTCAGGCTCCCAAATTCATGAGCAGAGAAGATGGGATGAGTTAAGATCCGAGAGCACACTAAAAAGAAAGTTATCTGAGGTCAATACAGTACCTTACCATGATTACAAGTCTGTAGAGGAGTGAGGTGTGTCTGAATTACACCCCAAGATGCCACATCCCTGCTAACTTGGAGCACCTGCCTGGAAAACCTTCCTGATGGTTTGCAGCTCATCCCTCCTTCCCACACTCCTCCTCTCTGACGGGTTAGTGGAAACAGTCCTTTCTCATAAAACGTATTCAGAAGGTAGAGTGGTGTTATCCATCCTTAGCTGAAAACCTGAGTAATTGGGTTCAATCGCACGGTAAATTGCCATGGGATAAACTGGAGAAAGTCTCCTTGAGAGTAAAAAGCAAAATCTGGTCTTCTGCAAACTCAAGAGCCATGAGTCTATACTGGTATGTCTATTTCTGCCCCCTCCCTGTTACTGAATTACTGAATTATTTTCTTTATGGTTCCCTAAATTCACAGGCTCAGAGCAGCCTGGTAGGTTTAGGGGTGGGTTAGTCTAAACTGTTTGGGAGCAGGAGGGTAAAATTCAAACTCTATTCATAGAGGGGTGAAATTGAATCTTTCTATTTCTTGAGTAAGTATGTAAAATTTTGTGCTATTTCATTAATGCAGTTCTACCTTAACCATGATTTTTAATTTTTTTTTGAAATGTGCTTGATGGTGAGAAGAACTGATCCTGTTAATATACTGTAGTACCAATCTGAATATGTTTTATTGGATTAAACTTTCAGCGATACGGGCACAGAAACGTTGAGTCTTAATGAGTCTAATTTAGGTGTGGCTGAGCACTGAGCCACTTCAGTATTGTGGTTATTCTTATGCACGTGTGCAGTAGTAAAACTTTAAAGAGTCTATGAAACTTCACCTCCAATGCCAGCTGAGCAGGTCTCTTCAGAACTGCAGGGTTGGAGGCAGTGCTGATGCCTGCTTGGTTACTTTTTGGACCAAAAGCAAAGTGATTTTTCCAAACTTTTTTTCTCCTCTGTGGCCAAAAAAATATTTTCTTTTTTCTTCTTAAATCAAAGTGAGATGTGCAGATGCTCTGCATGCATAAATATTGGGCAGAATTCATTTTTCTTTGGGTATTCAGTGATTTGACAAAAATTACTTGGAAATAAACATTTCCTATAGCTCTTTAAGTGTTACAATGCTGTTGCATATAAATTATTTTAAAATTTACGCTGCAATGTCTTCTCTGAACAGGCAGTCTGGAGGAGTCATGGTTTTAAAAACAAATAACTTATTAATAGGTAAGAAAACACACAAGTATTCAGCAAGCACTTCCTTATTTTGCTGTAGTTTCAAGCTTGACATTCCCCTATCTTTTCTTTGGAAAAAAGAAACTTCCAGTGTAAGGTACCCCTCCTATTAATGTTTTTTCTGAAATGGGCTTGTCTTCATGCCAGGTGGTACTGGGGCTTCACTGGTTCTGAGTCTGTCTTTCTCTGAAAAAAAATCACAAAACATTGAATGAGGACATGGGCCCAAGAACAGAAAAGTAAACGGTGAACTAAGGGCAGGAAAAAAGTATCAAGAGACGGGAAAATGTTGACTCGATTTTGGTGAAGAAATTGTGGAAGTTGCCTGTAATTGCTTTCTGTCTCCTTCAAGCGTTCACGTGGGTGCTTAACTCAGATGTTGGCTTCCTGGCTGTCCCATCTCTGCTCCTGCACTTCAAGTTACACCACTCATCTCCTGCCAAAACAACTTGTCTTGGTAGTTCCAGTTTTCCTTCACGTGTAACTGCCCTTTCCAGCTAGGTTAACCTGAAAGGACTCAAATCAGCAGTGACGACGCAGCTTAAAGCACTTTGTCTAATATTATGAGCTGGTGACAAGGTCCCTGTCCCTAAGTTTTGGGACCTTTTTTGTCTTAAGAGTTACCGTGGCCTCTGAGGCATATTTATCCCATTTAGCCAAGACAGTCCATGAAACATGAACTTTCCAGTCCTCCCTCAATTACGTGCTTCAAAACCCAGCACCCTCAGAGGTAAATAATTGAAGTGCATTAACCTTTGTAAATATATTTTGAAAATTCAATGAAACTGCTAAAATGTTTCTGACACGTCCTAGAGCTCATCAGAGTTTGGTGGTGTTGCTATTGTACCTATCAAGTAAAGATTTTTTTATGTCATTATTGTCTCGGTGTTTTAAAACTTACCTTATTCCACAATAGAGACCAGGATCCCGAATGGGCTTTTTGGTAATACCTGAAAAACTGTGAAACTTCCTAAGCATTTCTGAGCATAGAAAATGCGGTAATATCCATAAATGCCATTAGCTCCATTCTGTTGTGACACCAGGCAATATCTGGTGTTTTATTTAAGTACACTGAAGGAAAAAGATCATTACTTTCATTTGCTCCCATCTGCTCATTGTAAACTCCAAATGTAAGATCCTTTGGTGCACAAAATAAATCTCCTGCCAGGCATCAGTCAGTGAGGGTTTAGTACAAATAAATTAATGCAAATAATGTTAACACATTCTGTGATGGTCTCAGATTTGCTTTGCAGATTTGTAGCAAAAAATCCTTTGTAAAACCTTGAAATATTCATGGTTTTTTCACTTTAAAATGCCTTACAATTCTCTCTCTACCAGTAAGCGGAGTGCTTTGTTTCCTTTACTGTTGACTTAACAACATACCTTCAGAATAAAAATAAAAGTGGAATTGAAATATGGCAAAATAATGGCCTCAGGCATGCTGCCACTGCAAACCATACATTTAAGCAAGACCTTTTCCTTTGGTTAGATGTGAGTTTCGTGTGCTGACACATTGGTGGGAAAAGCATTCTTGAAATAGAAATATGCAAAATTCTATTATTGCAACAGTTTGAAATTGTGAGCTTTTTGTCTGGGCTAGCTTAATTTTCAGTTACATTTTTTTTTTCTTTTTTTTAGCATTTCTTAAGGATGCCTTAAAAACTCAGTAGGCTTTTTAAACAGAGAAAATATTTTGAAACAGTATCTTGACTTGAATCCAGTGTCCTTGGCTGGAAAGAGAGGAAAAGAGAACAGATCTCTGAAGTGGTCACTAAAATATGAGCTTGTCTGTTCTTATGATGAATGAACAGCAAGGACGAGGAAGAAGAGCACAAAGCTGAAAGGAACCCTTGAGGTTACTGAGGTGCTGCAGACCACGATACAAGGCTTGCCTGGGCTCAGGCTTTACTCCCTGGCTCAAAAGATCATCTATTCTGGTAGCATTTCTTTTCAAACAGCAGGATGAGGAAGTGGAACAGCTCTTTTTCCCCAGTGCTGGGTCAAGGCCATTGGTAACCCTGGGACCCACTTCCACAAGTGTCAAGACAGGGATGGGATGGGCTGAAAAGGAAGGGAAGTGCACGTCTGAAGCTCTTGGGTTTCAGTGTCTGTCTCTGCATGTGTAAAGACACTATGTCTTGCTAACATCTGCATCTGTGGTCTTGCTCAAACCCAGGTGTGCCTTAAATATCTTCACAAGGTCAGGCATAGAGACCACTACTATTTCACTCTGCAGGTGCAGATCAACTCTGCACCTGTGCTCTCTGTACTTTTGCTGTGGAGTTTCTTGAGATAGATTGCATGGGGAAACAGGACACATTGGGCTGTGTTTTGAGAGACACACTTTAATAATCCAACAAACAGTTTCTTAAAGCCTAAACGCACTGGATGCCATTTAGAGTTATAGAATCAGAGTGGTTTGGGTTGGAAAGGAGCTTTAAAGGTCATGTAATCCAACCCCCCTGGCATAAGCAGGGACATTTTCCACTAGAACAGGTTGCTCACAGCCCTGTCCAACCTGACCTTGAATGTTTCCATGGATGGGACATCTACCACCTCTCTGGGCAACCTCTTCCAGTGTTTCACCACTCTCACAATAAAAAATTTGTTCCTTTTATCTAGTCTATATCTACCTTCTTTTAGTTAAAAACCATTACCCCTTGTCCTGTTGCAACAGGCTCTGCTAAAAAGCTTGTCCCCGTCTTTCTTATAAGCCTCTTTAAGTACTGAAAGGCCACAATAAGGTCTTCCCAGAGCCTTCTCTTCTCCAGGCTGCACAACCCCAAGTCTCTCAGCCTATTCTCGTAGCAGAGGTGCTCCAGCCCTCTGATCATCTTCGTGGCCCTCCTCTGGACCTACTCCAACAGGTCCATGTCTTTTCCTCTGCTGAGATTTCTCTGATCCCATGTTAACTATACTTATTTTGCACTGTTTTCAAGGCCATTTTAGACATATTTATGGGATGGGACTAAAGCGACCTCCCATCTATTTAATAAAATTTTTTTCGCAGTCCCTCCTTTGAGCCTTAATACTTCTCTTATTTGGAAAGTGGAACTTGCCTTTAGTGACTCTAAAAAGGTCCCAGTTTTAGTGATGTTGAACATTGCACATGTCACTGTGGAGCTGCAAAATGATTCTACTGTGGCTAAAACTTCTGTGTTTCTGAAAATGGAATTCGGCTTATCTGAAGAAAGCCAGAAAAGGAGAACATGTAGTTTAAAAAAAAAAAATAAAAATCCAGCTGCTTAGATAGCTGAAGTGTTAACAGTAGCCTCAGCAAAGGCAGATTAGTGTATAAGGATACAGGAATGTATTGGTTAGGTAAGACAGAGGAAGGTAAAAGGAGAATGCAATGTGTCATATGCCTCCATAGTTTATTAGCTGGTTATTCTTGGTGCTTATTAGGGGTTTCCTCAAGAAGAGGCTTTGCTTCAAGGTGAGGTTATGTCACAGTGACCAGTACACTAATAAGACCATTGAGTACTCCTAAATGATGTGTGTGAAGGGAACGGGAAAGGGAGCTTTCTTCTTTAAGTGATGTTTTTCTTAAACAAAATACCAAAATAATAGGGGGAACTGACTGAATTTAGCCAACTGTTATGTCACCATAGCAACCATACATGATGGCTCCACACTGGAAATATCTGTTTTTCAAGGATTAAAATGCCTTTTCTTTTCTTTGGGAAAAAAAAAAAATGTGGCAGATCCACTAGGATCTTGCATTTGAAGGAAGAGCTAGTTTAGTTTTGTTTTAAGTATTTTGATGGGGAGAGAAGATGTGGCTGCTTTTTGCACTGCATTGGCAGAGTTTCCTATATGGCCATATGTTATCTTCAGCAGGAGTGTAGGGAAAGCAGAACAATTGCACACTGCCTAACCAGAAAAAAAAAAAAAAGTTTTGACGGTTATTACTATTTTTTATTTATTTATTTTTAACCTTTCACACTTAGGGTTCATGGACCCAAAATAGTGATCAATTAGGTTGGACTCTTTGTACTTCATTTACCATCTTTTCTTCGGTTATGTTAAAAAGTTACAGCTAAGCTATTCTTTTCATGTTCTGATAAACAAATGGAACAAAAATTCTACGGATATTTAAAATATGCCTCTTGTTAGAGTGAGCTGCAGAGGTATCAACAGTCAGAAAATTATCCGGTAGAATAATCAAGTGAAAGTGTCTTACCCAGTTTGACATCTTCAGTTTAGGAAACTGCCCCCGAAATTGGGTAATAATAAACTGTTGGCCTGGGATCAGTATCAGATAATTTCACATGCCCGCTTATTGTCTATTTTTGTATGATAAATGCATTTCTCACTGATGGCAGCAAACTGTGGTTTCTTACAGTATTTTAATAAGTCCCATCAAGACTACGAAAAATGATTTTAATACACAATAATAACCACTCTTAATCAGCAGTATTTGTCTTCTAGGGAGCAAACCTTTAGCAATTACTTTTGGAAAGAAGAACAAATCCTTTATAGCTGAGAGGTACATTTGTAGGTATGTTGTATTATAGTCAGAGAAGAGAAATGCTCCTTTTTTTCTCCTCTAAGCAGGTTGTCACTAGGCTTTCCAAGCAGCATTTATGAAGAACAAAGTGAGAGAATAACTTTATAGTGAAGGCAGGGAAAAGGCTGTTGAAGAAACCAGAGTGGGGCTACCAGGGGTGCTGCGGGGATGCACAAACTTATTGCTAGCGCTGAGCAAGATAGAGCTGGGGGCAGGGGGAAAGCACGGCTCTGCTGCTGTAATGCAAAACCTTTTGTTAACAAGCTTTGCCTCACAGCAATGTCATGCTGATGCTCTCCTTCTGCAACAAGTTTGGTGGTGGTGGAGGGGAGCTCTGCTTTGTGCCACACAGTGTAGCCAATGCTTGTGTGACCATGGGCAAGTGGCTAGCCAGATCAGCAAAGGTGGCTGCTGATCCTCATTTGGAATTACAAGTGCGCTGTGCTTTTAGGAAATGGTCTACAGACAGCTAGGTGTCCCAAGTCCAGGCATGTCTGAAAATGTTGTCTCTTTCCTTTAGCATCTTCATTAATAAAACATTAATACTAATAGCAGGCTCCATCAGCAGGTCACAGAGAAAAGGCAATCCGTGAAGCTTTGTATCTTCTTACAAAATTTTCTGTCTCTGAATGATGGATTAGCTGCTGAACAGCTCTGTTGGTGCTACCTAGCAGTGAACTGATGAGACCACTTTCTCACAATTAATTCAAGTGTTGCAGCAAGGCTGACCTGGCTAATTAACGTGAAGTAGCATTCAAATTACCACAAGTGTATTAGCCGTCTCTTTATTGTTTTTAATTTACTGTCAGCAAAATCACTGAAAACACAGATATTGGCCAGATAGTTTAAAGAGCACAATTGTTCTGGAGGTGTGAGTTGCAGTAGGGTTGTCTTTGCCCAGCTGCGGCTCTTGTAGTCATACTGAGTTGAAGCTGGCCTATTTTACCCCTCCTTCAGTGGCATTTTTGCATCCCTGAAGGTGTGAATTCAAGTGTTATTAATAGCCAAATTGTCTAACATCTTATAAAAGATGTGTATTTCCTTGGATTCCATTCTTCTGCTAATAGTTTTCCACAGAGGAGGCTGTGGGATATAGTGCTTGGAGTTGTAACTGTGGAGAAAATAGAGAATGGGAGTAGAGGGGAAGGTGATGGATCAATATAGCCCCCACATCCATAACACTTGTGACTTTATGCTTTTCATCATTCCTGGAATGACGCAACAAGCTTTTATTGTTGTTGTTGTTGAGGTTTGAGTATGTAATTACTAAGCTGTATGCTAGAGATGATGGCTCCAGTTGTTTTGCATAGTTGGAGATATGCACGGGGAGGACTACTGCTTTCCCTCCTCCATTTGCCACAAGCATGCACCCCTAACTACACAGTACTGATCACCAGGATGTTTCTCCCATGCAAAACATGGTATTCAGAAGAGATTTTCGTGTTAATTGTTTAAATGACGTTAGTCATTGATGATAGCGCACTGGCACCTACGAAACAAGGTGAGAGACACCCCATAAGCAAATCCCCACGTGCAATTTCTCACTCATCCATTTGTGTGGATTCTGCTGTGAATTTCTGGCAATTTGTATTTTCACTCACAAAATAAAAACACAGAAGACGTTATCATTTAATAAATGCGTTTCACAAAATGTGTGAATCAATGGGAAATTTTAGCAAGGCAAGTTAAGTTGCTAAATGAAGAGAGGTGGCTGTTTTGCAGAAGATGGGGCGGGGGATTGCTTTTGATTGTAGCTTTTCCATTACATCCCTAAAGTCTTCTAGCTACTTTCCAAATTGCTGCACCAAAATGATCAATCCAATTAATTGCTAACTGCCTATAAATCCCTAATGTTTAACTGGATCAATAGTTTCCCATTTTCTGTCTGTTTTCACAGCATACCAAACACTATGATACTAATCTGTAAAGACAGTCTAAAAAGAGCAAATGCCAGTGGGAGAAAACCAGGTAATACACAAGTGATTGCTTTATAATACAGCATTTACTACTTGCTGTATGCCATTCTTGGAGAAAAACATAAGCTATTGGTCTCTTTCCAGCTATCCCTCATACATCCCTTATTCATTGCCAATCTACAGTAGTAGAGATTTCACCCACTGACTCTTCCTCTGTGTCCATAAAAGCCAAAAAATTGGTTTTTCACCTTTTCTTGCTTCCTTCCTTGCTTTTCAGTGATCTCCTTTACTCCAGATATAAAAATGTTAGTGTGGCAATGGGAGAGTTACTTTTTAATACCAGTAGCTGCAATAATATCTTAGATCAATATTAATATGTTACAGAGTGCTGTCTTATGAACATTGAATTTTGTAGTATATACTAACAGTAGTACCAGTGAATCTTGTCTTGAATTTCCAGGAGACTTGAGTCATGTTGCTAAGAAATACTTATTTTTAAGTAGCAGAGCTGATACTTTTTTGTAGTGATTCTTTCTAATCATCAATTGGGCAAATGTCCTTTTTTTAAAAACCAAACCAAGAAACCTATAACATTTTTATCTTATGCAGAAATGAAACTGGCCCAGAAGGCTTCAGAAGTATTTTTCACCAGTAAAATAATTTTTGGATGCCCACACAATTGATTTGATGCCTTTCCTTGTTCAAGGGAGATATTTTAAGCTGGTGTTTATTGTTTGATGTTTGGGTTATGGCTTTTTTCCTTTCTTTCTTTTTTAAGATTCATCATGCAGAATGACAAAGAAGATGCCCAGAAGGAGAGCTTTTGTCTCTGTTTTTTCTTTCTTATTCTAGCTGGACTAATCACTGCATGTGTAAGGCTGATTTGCTTGTTCGCTGTCAGGCCTTGAACAATGGAATCATCTTGAAAAAGTATTTCCTTTCAAAATACGATGCAACAGAAAGGCCTATCCTGAACAGTAAATAGTGATTAGTTCATTAGCACAATGATAGTGAACACAGCAATCTATAATCAGCATGGTTTAGCCTCAGAGTTGGATTTTTCAAAGCTGGCTGTTGGTGTCCTTTGAGATGTCCCCTGGAGATGCCCACACGTCCTGGCTGGGTGACTGAGTGTGTGGAGTGTGCAGGAGCCTCGAGGGCACAGGGGTTTCTCTTCTCTGTTTGTTTGCATGACAGCTATTGCTGAAATGGCTTTGACTGCTATGTGGTTCATATTGGGAACCTCTTAGCTTCCTGGCCTTACACCTGACTTTTAGAAAATCAGAACTGGAGGACAGCTCATGCAGTGGCAGTGTATGAATGCTGTTTTAGTCGTACCTGTTTTTGCTAAATGTCTACAAGGCATGTTGCCATTAGGGAAGCAAGATCTGCTGCTCCCTGTATGTTCTTTTGAACGTTCCCTGTTGAAGACTCTGGCCAGCAAGGTATTTTTTTCCCCAAGTGTTGCTGTGCTATAACTGATGCAAAGATGCCTTGTATTGCAGTGCTTGCTATGGTGGTCAAAAACTTGCAATTAGAAAACTCACAAAAGGCCAGTTAGCAAATACGCAGCAAAACTTTCTTGCTCTTAGCAAGGGCTGCCCACCCTCCGCCTGCTCTGTGTGTGCATCGGGCTGTGAAGCTTTGCTGGGCAGCCCCCCCAGGCCCTCCCTGTGGGTCCATCTGAAGGAGACTTGGATTTGGAAAGCAGGGATGGCACAAAGCCATCGCCCTCCTGGTGGGAAGCGTCTG
Organism: Rynchops niger; assembly: GCA_013400035.1. Taxonomy (NCBI): domain Eukaryota; kingdom Metazoa; phylum Chordata; class Aves; order Charadriiformes; family Laridae; genus Rynchops; species Rynchops niger. The sequence goes on from VXBH01002138.1 coordinate 56,223, forward strand.
TGGGGAAGGTCCTGCTAGCCTGCAACGCAGCTGTCTGGCACAAGCAGAGCCAGCCAGGTGTCTTAACTCCTGTCTCAAGTACCTCAAAAAGGTACGCAGCATGCCTGCCGTGCTCTCCGCTTCACATCAGGCTTGTTTTACTAGTCTGCAAGTGCACTGCAGCTGATTTCAGCCAGGCTTTACGATGGGTAACAGTTTACGTGAATAAGCCACCATCCATGATGGTTCCTGTTTGGTTCAGGAGAGCCCGAGGTAAGCTCTTCTCCATGCGCTCATCAGAGGGCAATGTGCATTTGCCTCTGCTATTTTCAGATGCTCTTTGCAGTGGAACTGTGAGACCAGGCAGCCCTTCCCCTCCGCTTGATCAGTTTCCTCTTCAGACAGCTTTTTCTTGGCTGCAGCAAGTTGCTTGAAGGGAGCAAAAGCCACTGGCTTTGATTAAGCTTTACGCAGTGGCTGGCCACAGCTAGAGACAGTTACCAAAAAAGTCCGCTAGGGGTTTTGCTCTCTGATTCTATGGTTAGAGCAATTAGATAGGAAGGTGACTAATTTGATAACCTTGTTTCAGTGCAGCACAGCTGTGTTGTTGGAAAGGCATTGATTCCTCATGCAGGAGCGAACATCGTGGAAACAGCCCCTGGAAAGGTGGCTCCTTCCCCACCACCAGCCACCACCGCAGGACCTCGTGCCAGCTGCACCAGGCTGCATATAACCCACTGAGCCAGTTAAAGGGCAGTGTGCACCTTGCATATCACCTCCTTACGCAGTACCAACTGTATCTTAAAAATTTGTTTGGTGGGATCGTGTCTTCAACATTCCCGGAGATCGGGCAGTGAGATGAGACCCACTGAGCAATCGCAGAGAAACACAGCATGTCTGACCTCCTCAAGAACAGTTTTTGCAAAATGTTAAATTTCCAAGTCCTTTTCTCTGCATGTCATATTTCTCCACCCACTCTCCCTTGCTTAGAGGTGTTTAAAAATGCTTGGAATGGAAACACATATGAAAAATATTTAATCACAGCAACAGCTCTGTGTGGAGCGTTCTGTTTAGCAAAAAGTCTGTATAATCTGCATGTCACCAACCACTTGGAGACGTTACATGGGCTGTTATCTCTAATCACCCGAAGATGTTTTATAACTCTCAGAACAACATTGACAGCCTTCCCTGGACCAACACAGCATAGTCATCGCCACTGACACCATCTCTCAGAGCAGTGAGAGAAACATCGCTCTGCCTGATACTAAGATCTGGTAGACGTTGGTTTTAATGGCAATCAGCATGCAGCTGCTTTCACAATTGTTTAAAAATCATATTCAGAGTGTCTAAAAAAACTGGAGCAGGAATCAGTGTGATCCAATTTAGAATGCATAGCAACATTAGTGTACCAATTATAATTTTGCCACAAGCAATTGTCACAGTCATAAAACTGCCAGTCTGTTTGGTGGTGGGCAGCTTTCTATTTCACAGACATCTGGCAGAATCAGCAGAGGACGATTAGCTTGCCAGACTGCCGGCTGCGTGTAAGAACAAAAACTCTCAATGTTGAGGTAGGCTGGAGAAACCAGTGAATTCTGCAACAGAGATGGTGGGCTTAAGCGCTGCAAAATGGAATATCATTTGGCATTTAACAAACAAGGCTGCGAATGCGTCATGTGGGTTCTTACAAAGCTTGTTGTTGCTCTCAAGCTATTCTGTGCCCTTCAGAACACAAATAGTTCTGATATTTTTATACCTTAAAAAATACTGGAGGTGCTTTTGTAGCAGGGAGGGCGAGCTAGTTTTGCCATGAGTTTCATGTGTCGGAGAGCATCCTGTTGCACTGTTTTAGGACAAGACTGAGGGCCAATACATAATTTGCACTCTCCTGCATCCCGGAGATGGAAATATACCTCTATAAGTTATATACTTACCTGAAGTCGGTTGAACATTTTCCAATGACACACACTGACACTGAGAAAACGCCATTTTGAAACAGGCACAATATGAGAGCATCACCCTTTCATTGCGGAGCTTTCCAGCCTAATTTCAGTACTTCATTTCAATAACGTGGTAAGTTTTATTTCAACTTTATACGATAACAGACAAAATGGAAAAATATTTTGAGCCTTTCATATGGTTTCAAAGTATTTAAATTTATAAAGAAAGGAGATGATTTCTTCTGAAGAATTCTGTTTTAAAATCTCTGCATTTGCCAGTCGGTTGTTACCATCAGCTGCAATATGGGCAAGGTCTTCTCTTTCCCACTCACTGAAGAGCCACAGGAAGCCTCCCCGGCGGGCAGCACTGCTGTCACCTTGTTATTTACCTCTGCAGCAAACGGGTTCTGCCTCTCAGAGTGGGAGGCAGACCTGCAGGATGCCGTAACTGTACCCCTTCTTTTGAAGCAGCACACAAAATAACTCTCAAAATTCATTCATATGTGAGAAAGAACGTATCTTCGGAAAATCATGTTTAATCCTTTTTATATAAATGGTGGTAGTGGATTACGGTAGATAAGTCTCAGCAATATTTGCAGTGGTTACTTACCATGTGCTTAAAATGCGTACCTTGCCAAAATAGCAACTAGATGCAAATACCAGTTAAAACACAATTTTAAACACAGATAATCACCCCAAATAAAAATAGTTGTTTTTCTTCTTCTGTAGTTACAGAAATTAAATTAACTTAACCTCTGATATTTTAATGACTCTATGATTTAATATTCTATAGGTAACCCGGATAATATACGTTAAGTCCTTCCGCGAACATTGCAACGAATGTTGTGTACACCAGGAGAAACATTGGGGCGCTCTTCCTTCTCTCCTTCCCTTCCCCCACCCCATCTTTTGTGTTCATTCCTAGATAAAAAGTAAAGAAGGAACGAGGCTCTCTGTGTTGGCATTGTGAACTGCAGCACAGCCACAAAAAAACTCTTGTCCTTTAAGGGACTGCTGCGAGCAGCGGACGGAAGTAGGGCTTGCTTTGAGCTAGGAACGGCCAGCGAGAGCACAAAATAATGACAGAGGGCACAGATACTCTGCTGAAGGCAGCGCTTGTCCTGCCCATATGCCCTCTAACAGTCAACAAATTATTTGGTGTGGAAAACACTGGCTACTCTTTCTGCATCGTTTTCTCAGTGTAAGAGAGAAGATGTAAAGAATAACGCAAGGTGGGGGAAGGGAGGAAAGATCTTTGCAAAGCGGCTCCCCAGTCATTGAGGGGGAAAGGGAAAATGTTTTGGGAAAGCACTACAGCAGCTGAATAGGTACATTCAGAAAGGCCTCGGAGTCTCTCTGTAAGACGCGCCTCCTTTTCCTACAGCCTTGCTCATCTTTGGTGTATGTTGGCTCCTGGTCAGTCTCCTTCTATGGTGCAAGAATGTAATTGCAAAGTCTTTCCGCCACTCGTGAAAAGACTAGTCCAAAGTTTGTGACCCTGTTGTAGCACTCTGAAAAAGGAAATGGGATTTATAGAGAGAGGCAATACGTTTCCCTTAGACTCACTGATAGAGCTGGAGTGGGAGAAATATAAGAGCTTTTGTTTCAGAGTAACTTTATCAGGTTCTCAAGGAATGGTGCCTGCAAGCTTGCCTTGTTTTATCCAGCTACCATTACCTCCTTTGCCCTGAAAGCCTTGATTCCCTTTTATCCATAGGCCACCATGCTGCAGATCTACTGCTATGTATGAAAAAGATCACATTGTGCAGAAAAAAAAAAACGTTAGACACGTTCACTTTGGAATTTCAATCAATGCTCCTTCATCTTCTGTTCCTCTTTCTGTCTCTTGCTTTTTGTGGAGCAAATTTGAAAAGGACCGTGGTTGTGGCAGAGATTAAACCCAGCTAAGCAGAACGTCAGCAGTGCAGTAGGTCCTTAGCATGCTTCTGGGCCAATTTCCTTAGCATGTCACCTGATGTTTTTAACTAGCTATATTTGCTAAGATGGCTTTTAATCAGAGATATATTATTGCATGCTTGTCTTAGTTAAGTTAATGTTTATCACCCAAATATTCTGTTAAATCATTTTTAAAGGGTTATCTCCAAGTAAAATTTCTTCCACAGATTCTCTGCCAGGAATGGAGAGACAGATTTCAGTTAGAATAGGACGTCAAAACCTTATTCTTTATATGACTTCAGATATTGTCTTTGAAGAAAAAGATGATAATGCATTTGCCCTTCAGCAGCAGGGAGAAAGAGAATTCACTGAGATTTCCTTTTATTTTGTAAATACTATTGAAGGAGGCAAATGATGGCCTCTTTCAGCTGTGGAGTCCTCAGTCTTGGCATTTGCATTAGCAAAGCTGGAAACACTAGCGTGACTTGATTTATTTACACGGACAGCAAAGCACTAAAATATATGCTTGCTGTTATCATGGTGAAATTATTGATGTTAACTGACATGAGATTCCAGGAATTTCAGAAGAGCACTGCCAAGGTGAGAGACTGAGAAAGCTAGGTAGACCCATATAGGGAAAGTATGTTTGGGACCACTCAGGTACTCTCCTGAGAGGTTTGATTGTGACCGTTCAGGAAAAATAACTAGACACCATTAGAAGAAAATCGAAGATACTGTCATGCACAAAACCTGTTAATAAGAGTGTTGAAGCTATTATATAAAAATACATAACCCTTTCTTATTTGAACTGTATTTCTATAACAGGATTTCTATAACCATTACAAAGGAAAGCGCCACTGGGCAATCTTTACTTTGAGTTAATGACTTCCTGGGGAAATGAGGAGCTTATCTGTGAAACGTAGAGTCATAAGTTGCTGGGACAAAGAGCTTAGCTGGATTCAGTCAAGAAGCAAAAGCATACAATTTGGCCCTTTACAGACATCATGACATTTTATATAACTTAGTTAACTTGTTATCTAGAAATTTTAAGTAAGTTTCATAAGGAGGGCAGGGAAATAATGGATGCCATGGAAAGTTTATACTCTTTCTCCTAATGGCAAAACTTTTATGTGTACACCAAAAATTTTAGATTAAATAACCCCTGGGAAAAAAAGCTTTGGTTCTGTGTTACTGTTCTATTGGGGCACAATGGGGCTGCTTTTGGGGGAGAGCCATGGTGTTTTACTCCAATCCTGCCTACACGTTTCTGCAGTCTTTCTGAAGTTCACTGCCCCACAGCCTGTATGAATTTGCACGAGTTAAAAGTTTTATAGATGAGATGGTGTTGTGAGACTATTTTCTGGTTTCCACTGGTTTGAGAACAGCTGAATGATGGCACAAGGGAAGTAATCTTAACTTTGAGTTAATGAACTTTTGGGGAGGTGTTTAACCATGGGCTTCACTGCCATGAGGTACAAGGACAAAGAGTTTGGTTGGCTTCAGTGAAGAAATACTCTATAAAATGTGGACATTCGTAGAGAGCTACAGTGACATCTGCAGAAGAGCTCTCAATCCAGGGACAGATCTTTGTAAAATACTTAGTTTTTTCTTTCTACAGATTTTTTTTTTAAATGCATATGCACTGTAAGAATATTTTTAATTTTTTGTATTCATACTTCATATGGAATATTTAACTGCATAAGCAAGTCCTTCCTTGGTGACATGGTATTTATGTTGCCCTGTTTCAGGATAGATGTGTCACAGATGCAAACAAACATTACAAATGATTTGTCATGTAGATACTTTTTTTTTGTCAAAACTGGAAAGAAACTCCTAACCTGGAAAGGGTCAATTTTCAGTAAAATATTCCCAAAGTTACTGATGCTGATTAAACTAACCTTTGAGTAATGGATCTTGCCCTGTGGTGGATGTGATAATTTGTGCTAGTGATAATGAAAATAATTTCTTGACAATTCATTTTTCTTCAGAATGTGATTTAAAATAATTTTTCTGTCTTTCATTGTTGGTAAGTATCTTAATCAGTCATTTTTCAACCTACTTTGTCATCAAAAGTTTGAAAAATCCAGCAGTTCTGGGGAGTCAGTCTTCTAAGGTTTGTAACTCAGCAATTTTTCTTCACTTTTTTTTTCATAACTCTTCCACTTTATGTCTTTTTAAACTGAACCCCTGGAAAATTCCTTAGAAATAGACTTTTTTTGTATGTTGCTTAGTTTCTTTAGCTTTCGTTGCTTTTTTTTTTTTTTTAATTCTCTTCATGTAAAGGAAATCTGTATTCAAGAGAATATTAATTAATGCTAATAAAGTTTTAGAGATGAAATGCAGGTATACACAAGGTGAGGAACAACTTTTGGTGCTTTCTACTGCCAAAACAGCATTTTAATTCCATCTCTTCCTGAAACACAAAGGCTGGGGTTTCAGTGCAAGTTGTATGCCTGTCTCCCAATTATTCCTAGCTGTGCAATGGACGTTTCCTTCTCCTGCAAGCGCTGCCTTTCTCAAATGTTTCCTTCCTGGAGACCCTTGAGATAATCTCTCCTCTACTGGATAATCCCCTCTCTTCTCTGGAAATGGCATGAGCCTTGGAAGACATTACATAGGTCTTTGGTATCCTTGCGAACTCGGTTCTTTTCTCTTGGCCTACAAATGTAGGGAGCAAATGATTTGCGGTGACACTTAATGGAGCTGTGTAAACTTTCAGTAGCGTGCAGGTTATTAACAAAAGTGAGGGGTTTCTTTTTCCTGTCTGTAAATGAAAACAAAGCATTCTTTTATGCTTGTTTTAAAATTATGTGACCAAATTTAAAAACGCATTTTAATACAATGGAGCACTTGCTACTTACTCTTATGTTGTCTTCAACTATGAATTTGTTCATTAAAGAGGAATTCCAGATACCTGGATAATGGTAAAATATTTAGACTAGGAGATACATAGGCTTAAGATCACTATCTGAGCTCTTACGGTAGGAACTTTACTTACTTTTTTCCAATGGTTGTTGCAAAAAAAAAAAAAAATTAACTCCAAAACAGATTTCAGAGGCATTTTTTAAGGCCATAAATACCACCAAGGAAGTCTGCCACCATTGTCTCAACAGGACGCTACAGCATTAAGAATCGTAAATGCACCTAACTAAATAAAGATATTACTCAGCACGTATTTGTAATATTTATTTCTTTTTGCATGTGCTCCTCAGCGTGTTACACATCTATCATGGTCAGAGACTTCTTGGGTATTGCAGCAGAGACTTCTTGGGTATTGCAGCAGAAGCAAAGAGTAGTGGCAGCAACTACACCAGGCAGCAAAGGAAACAGCTGCCCAAAGTCCTGTCTGTAACCACTTGCATCCGTTATGATGTCCGGTCCTACGGCACATGGGATTACCAAGCTTTGCTAAGTTTGAAGTACAGTAATCCTCTTTCAGGCAGTAACACGTGTAGATTCTTTATAACAGCTTAGATGGTAATCAGCAGGGGATTTCGGATTCATTGACTGGATACAAATATAGCATCGGGGGCGGAAAGACCTAGGCGGCACTTCTCAAGCGAGGGGTCATTAATGCAAGAAGGGTTGCAGCATTTTTGGGGGTGGGGATGAGCCAGCAGAATTTCGAGGAGGGGTGAGCGTTACTAGCATTTGGGATTGCAAACATAGCAATGGAGTCTTAATCAGAAACAGGTAAAGACTGTCTTGGCTGGGAGAAGTTTCTGTTTAGATCTGTGTTTTCTCCAGTATTTTGTAACCATAGATGTAAATCCTTCAGGGCTGACACCTAGCTGGCTGTGTCAGCATTTACTGTTCTGCTTTTGAAGTATTAAGAGAATTGTAGATGTTGAATCAGCCTTATTAATTTAGTGTATTTTGATATGCCTTACGAGAACGGGACTGGGGTGAAGTGAGTTGAGCGAGGTAGCTCACCTGACCTTGTTTTACCTGCAGAGACATTACCATCGCAGTCAGCTGAAAGAAAATGAAATATTTCGCAAATTTTAATATTCGGCAGATTGATGTAGTCACCAAATGAATCTTACTGCAAACGCATTCGCTCTTTCTGCTTACAAGTTTTCTACACTTTAGCTATTCAACTGGTAATAATGAAATATCACATAATACTTCTGGTCTCACTGCCAGCTAGCAAAGTTGAGCAAACACAGAAGAATTTGCAGGTTTAAAGAAGTAATGAAAATCCTTTTAACTTTCTGTTAGCACTTGGGAGGGATGTTATTTTTGTAAGAACAAGATTCATATGAGCTCCAAATGCAAACTTAGATCCTAGAAATATTATCTGAATTCACACTTTTATGTGACTTAGAACCTATAAGTTCAGTTACTAGTTTATGTATTGGCTGTTGCACGCTCACTTTCTTGTCAGAAGAGCCAAGGTGCTGCAGTATATAGCCCCAGGTGAGAGCTAGTTTTGAACAGTGGTTTGATTTTAAAAAAAACATACTGTTTAAAATTTATCTGAATTAGCTTTTTAAATTTAATTTTTTTTTAAAGCAACAATAAGAGCTTTATTTTGACTCTTACTTTGACTTGTAGTGAGCTTATAGATTTGTTTACCAAGAATGAGCTTTTGCAACTGTTTTTTTTAAAACATTTAGTAAATGCTTTAATAATAAACATTTATTAAAAGTATGAAAAATTCTCTATTCCTTCTCTGTCCTGCCCACAAGACACTAACCAAGTAACAAAAATCCATTTGTTATATTCAACATATTGAATATTTTATAATTAAAAAAACATCCTGTTTTTCATCAACATCTTTATTTTCTAATGAATGTTCCACAATTCCTTTTGTTCGATCCTTGCCTGAGTTTCTCCCGCTCCCTCCCTCCCAAAGCACTGTATAAACAATCCTCCTGCTTGCGGCTGCTCCTTGATGAACTCTGAAGTGTCATGGCTTTTATATTTTTGTGAAAATATCTTCCCCTGTGCTGTTAGTGGCTTTTTCAGTAGCAGCCCTGAAAAAATGCATCGAGAAATAGTTCGATAGAATTAAGACTGAAAGCAAAAGGGAGATCACTAAGTCTATGCAGACATTTGCTTTCTGGTTCAGCTGCCAAGAGGAAGATGTTCTATGAGCGGTCAGAAAAGCACACGTTGAAACTTTACTTTTACATCAAAATGGCAAGTGGTGTGCTGTCAGCAAAGGCTGGTGTTGGTGGGTCAGTGATCGAGCACTCCCTCAAATGGGGAAATGCTGGATTTTGACCTATCCTTTCCCCAGGAGACTGGACTGTTGGCGCTGTGAGCACTGGGGTTTGGGTTGGGCCCTGGGCATGGGTCGTAGCGGCAGGTCAGCAGCTTCCTCTTGTGGGTGCTGAGCTCAGCCTGATTTTGAGCCCCAGGGCTGCAGGTTGACCTTCTCAGATAGATTTGAAGGGGTCCCCAGCTGCCAGCTTTTGGCTGCATAAGGCCCATGAGCAGCTGTTTCTCCTCTCTTCCTAAAGCAGATGTAAACACTATGCAAGCCACCCACAGAGTCGTGCAGAAAAGCACATCTCAGGTTGGGCTTTTTTCCTGTTAAAGCTATCTTGTACAACAAATGTGCAATATCAAATACTTTAGTTTGCAGGGAAAGACATAAAATCTCTAGCTCTTTGGTCAAATGATGTATCCATGAATGGGTCTTTCCTAAGTTTTTTCAGCCTTGATCTACTATTTTTTTATTTAGTTTTCATTCTGCCCAAAATTATTCTGTATTTTTAAGACCCAAATTCACAGATAGTTTCAAAACATCTGAAGTGGCATTTTTAGATCATGAACTAGTTGCAGAATATTTTGACCTACTTGTGTAGATGAACCCAAAATTTTGAAAGGAAATAAATTTTGTCTTTAATGAATCTTAATACTATCTATTTTGGAAGACATCATTTCTGTTTACAGTTTATCTGAGAACTTTGTCAAATCTCTATTGAATATTAATATGAGAGAAAAACACAAAAAGAAACGTCCTTGTCTCAAACTTTTCAGCAGAAAAAGATTCGAGTGCAAGGTGTAACTATTATGTCGATACCTCTTGTATGCTGTTATGTTGCCACTTTGCATCTCTATCTGTGCCACCACTCACCATGTACATAGTGCCTGTGACTTCCTTGGGATTTATTTCTAGGGACCAGAAGTCACACTAGGCTGTTGCACTGACAAGGCATACTAGTATCACCTCATCCCTGATGAAATTCATAACACCCTTAATATTTCTTCTCAATGCCTAAGAATCTTGATAGGTCAATGAAAATGTACACCTCCATCATGACTGCCATGGTTCCCTGGGGATTGCTTCTTCGTCTGTTTTAACCACGATTAGGCATTCTGTTTTTCTCACTGCTTTGTTTTCAATTGATTTGCTTAATTAACGCATCCAAGCTAGAAAGCAAATAGAGGGGAACAGGGCAAACTGTGGGGTAGTCATTTCTTTTGTAGCTGTGCTATTCTATTGTTTTCAGTTCCGCGTTAACTCTGGTTCATATAATCTTTTTTCTTACTCCGTATGACTCACAGGCTAAACAGAGCAGATGGGGGAGTGATTTCAGACAGTGACCTCATTTCTGCACGTACTACTTCTCAAAAAGAGACAGCAATCAACCTGTGTCTTTCAGAAAGGAAAAGGCTTTTTTGGTTTGTTTTTTTTTTTCCTTTTACTGCATTATAGACATGAATAATTTTGAAAAGATAAAAGGGCAAAGAGGAAGAGTCTAAGCTTCTAACACTACCAATGTTCTGAGCTGGCATAAAGAGCACTATCAAACTTTTCGGTCCATCTACCTTGAAATCTCCTTTCACGCTATACTTTTAGCTATTCTCTATGTATGAAGCATCCAAAAGACTATTTTATTGGTGAAATTGTTTTAAATTTAAACACATTAAATTTCTTTATAAAGAGAGTTTCTACTCATCTGTGTGTCTGAAATTAATCAAGTATTGAATTGGTTGCAGTGTTTTGGTCTTAGCTGCAGTCTCTATTGCTTCAGACAAATACAGATATTAATGATTGCAAATTGCTATCAAAAAGTAGGAGTTCTCAAAAAAGTCAATGTCTGCAATGAATTATTTTTTTTTTCCTCTGGTCTTCATTGTGATGACTAGTCCAAGAGAAAACACAGCCGGATGAAAACTGTAGGATAAAAATTTCCATAATGCTGGAAACATCTGATAATTTTTACTTTCTGTAAATGCTAGCCAATACACATATACAGAGCAATGATCAGTCTTGAAATCATAAAGCAAAATATAAAACTGTAAGAGAAAGACAAGAATAACGTTTCAGTAGCACCTTGGGTTTGATATTTACCTTTGCTCTAGTAGTATTTGCATCATTAAGCAGACAGTGCTCCAGTCTTACTTTGGTGTTAAACTGACTGTCAGGAATACGTCCTTAAAGCTCACAACGCTTTTGTATTTTCTTCAAATCTCCAATCCAATGAGTCAAGTTTTTACAAAAGAACCTTCCTTTTCAAAAGAGGAATATACTCGGAGGAAATCTTGAAGGTTTAAGGTCAGAATCCTGAAGCTTCAGAAAGAAAATAAATAGGTACCTGTATTTTTAAGCGTATTTTAATTGTTAATATATATTAAACTAGTCTTTTGAGTTTTGGAAAAGGTACAACATCATAAATCTAAAGTGTCATCAATAAGAATAAACTGCAATAGAAAGGAGCTCATTATTTTAATTTAAAGTTAATTTCTCTCCATACAGTTACTTAAGGATACAAATACTAGTGAATATTATACTTAATTTTCTTAAAGAGTGGGTAGCATGGTAAAACCAATGATTTGCTGCATTATAATCACAAATATTTTATACAAATTTTTTTCAAATCATAATTTCTAGAAGTTATAAACTTATAGAAAGGATGACATCACTGATAGTAAATTACCTCATGTGAATCTGAATAATTGTTAGAAGGAGCAATTAATATGAGACACTGACAGGAGAGTGGGGAGTTCTGGATTTCTGCTGAAATAATTGCCTGATTTGATAACACATGAATGGGTGTTATGTCCTGTGAGTTGACATTGCCTCTTTTAAGGGTAGCTTTGTCAATATTTGGGGCTTTATTATTAGAGGTGATCTCTGACAAAATTCAATCATAACGGGGTCTTCCGAGGAGGTAGATCTTCTGAGCCTGCTCGGTTTGTTTTAGAAAAAAATGATTTGGTAATTTCAGTGAGAAATTAGCATTCCTTTTATTTTTCCATTTACAGCTGAAGGCATTACTCTCCATTTGATACCTTTGTATTGTTTTCTGTAGGAAGAATTTGTGGGTGGATGGTAAGACTTAATCCTGACCAAGGCAGAGAGAGATGCATTTATGCACTGACAACCTGCTCTCCAATTCTAACCAGTGCTGGCAGAAAGCACAGCCAAGCCGAAGCAAATACTTAAGTCCACTTTCTTACTTCATTTTCTTGTAAATGACCCCAAATAGCTGAAGCGACTGGTGATTTGTGGCTTTTTTCCCCTGTCCTGCCCTTCAAACACCGGACGCAGCCTGCGAGCCCGTGCCCTGGATCCCAGGGGAGCGATGCCCAAGCCCTGCTGTGGGAGACCAGCTCTGCCCAGGGCTGTGCGGCCAGAAGTTCTCTGAACTTGCCAGTCATCCTCAGCACACGTCTTTCCTAATCCCTGCTGACGCTTGACTTTTTCTGGAGGTGGAGTTTCTTACCCTCATGTTATTTCCTTTGCGAGACTTTAAAGTAGCTGCCCTTCACCCCAGAAAATGAAAGAAAAATAATGTGACTGTAGTTTCAACGTTATACAGCAAAGGAAACCAGAGGTCATATATGATTTTATATACTCCTCAGAATATGCATGATGTATTGGGTTTCATGACCTGTAAGAAATATTTTCCTTTGTAAGAAGTGAATTTCTATTCTATTTGGAAAATCGCAAAGTTATGAGCAGAGCAGCTATAGTCATATACATAGTTCTGCAAGTAGCTTTACAAACATACATCAGGCTAACAGATTTTTCCACTACTTGAGAATTGTTTAAGCTCCCTTAAATGGTCGAAAGCTATTTGTTGTGGTGGGGGAGGATGAGGAGCACTTTTATAAGTTAGGAAAAAATCCCATTATATCTGTTATGTAAATATTGTGAAATCAAATTACAGCAAAGAATATTGAAGAAGGAAGGTGAGGGGAATATTAGGAATTTCTTTTTCTCACAAAGCAGGTAAAATGCTTCATCAAGGATCTTCTCCCCCAGTGAAACTCACCCTGATTTTTTTAATTATGCAAAGATTAGTCTTTGCTTTGTTTCTCTAAATCACAGTAATGATGGTACTGTAAGACTACAGAAGAGGTACTAAGCATCTCATAGGAAGTCTTTTCTAAACCTTTGGTATACGCTCAGAATAGAAATGTATTTTTCAGTGTAATAATTTTCTTGAAAATTACTGTTTCAGTAAGTTAAATGGAGATACACTCACATTCTAACACGTAAATACTTCTCTCATGGATCCATATTTTGTTTGACGTTAAAAAGGGTTTAAATTTTGTAAACAGAAAAGACCATTTTATGATTGCCACAGTGTCAGAAACAGCTGTTGTATGAGCACTGGCCAGCTAATGCACTTCACAAACACTTTGCCTAATGCAAAGGCTGTAGACATGACTGTGTCTGTTGGCATAAGCATTGGGTAAAGTAGCCAGTTAGGGTCAACGTTTGTATAGAATCGTGTAATGAGGAGATTACTAGCAACGGATTATAGAGAGATTTTATTCACCAGTGACGATTTACATATCGAAACATCTGCAGTCTTCCACCATGAAGCCCAAGAGTGAACCAGTTGAATGTGGAAGATGCTGAGGCCAGCTACTGGGAAACAGGAAATCACCTGCCTGAGTCTTGTGCTGTGATGGTGTCAGATCTGACAAGTGTGGGTATTAGCAAAAGGTGGTTACATGTCACCCGGACTGCTTTGCTCACTCATCTAGTTGTCAGCTCCAGCTCCCGCAGATATGTAATCTCATCTCTGATGTTTTTCCACTGTTTTTTCTCTACTGCAGTGTGGTTCTCAATGGCTCTGTATACTAAAGACTATTACGGGCAGCAATGGCTTTCAAACACGTTTGCTGCGTACTGATGAAGTAGCTCTGAGGCACTCTCTGCCTCTCTATGAGTGAAAAAACGCTCATAAGGGAACTGGGTGTCTGCTCATTAATGGAAGACTGAGTGGAGCTTTTGGCTGTTTTCTCCTTGTGGTCCTGATTACGTGTACTCACCTACGGGCACACAGAGGGAAAGGTGGCCATTCGGTCTGAACGTGGCTTATTTGCACGCATGCCTCCCTTCAGGTATTTGTACTTATTCACCATTTGTAGCTATTTAGTATTTGTACTATTTAGCAAGAATTTGTACTTGCTAAAATATTTGTACTTGCTTATGCCAATAACAGAAAGTCAAATACTCCCTCTGGAAAGCTCGGGCGGTCAGAGTGTGATGAGGCAGCCTGCTCCGCCTTGGCTTTGCGCTCACTCTCTTGGGCCTGTCCTATGGGCCTCATTTTCCTGGTTTTGTAAAACCACTTTCTGATGTGCTGGTTAGACATTTATAAACATATACACTTGTATATTGGTAATGATCAGATATTCCTTAAGGTTAACCATTAAAAATAATCATACCAAACAAAAAAGAGAGTCCTGTGACAAATAAAAATTACACTAAAGAAAAAAATCCATTTTATAGTCCCCAGGGCTTAAAATATGAGGATTGTCTGAAATATTAGCTGTAATGAAGGGAATAATAATTTTTTTTTTCTGATTACGCAAATGTTTTCACAACTTCCATCTACAAGGCACAGATTCACAGCACTTTTGACTAGAAAAATAGCCTTTTGCATCACAATGTCCCTTCTTTGGGCATAGGGGATTAATAAGCTTTTTGTGAGTAATAAGTCTCTTTCATGCAATATGTGGATTCATAACAGCTTACATTGTAATTAGAGAGTAATTTAGATTCACTGACTGTATACAATTATGGTTTTCCCTTGTCTGATTTCTCTGACCTACGCTTTAGATTGTACCTTACAATGCACCTCCTACATTAAGCATCATTATAATTCCGACTGACTACTGATGTATTTTCCATGGTATTTAAGAGATTTCTCAAGGGAATACTGCAAATCCTGTAAGTAAAAAATACCACAGTGCAATAAATAGCTATTTTTAATGGCATCCATTATTTTCCCAAGATGTAATGTCTCAGGAGGCCTGAGTCCAGTAGAGACTCTGATTAGCCCTAAGTCCTTTATAAATCTGCCTCCTCTTGTTACGTATCACTCCTCCCCTCACAGGCATTTGAGACTGTTCCTCACTTGGCACAGCAGCTCTGCACAAAAGCTACTTCCATTTGGTTTTCTCTTGAAGTCCTGGGAGAGTTTCCTGATTGATGTTAGCGTGTTCAGCCAGTGGACATTAGCAGGTTGAATTATTGCCACTAGTGCATTAGCTTTCAGAAAAGTTTAGGTTAACACTTATCTTTGGCTGTGATAATATTTCTTTTTATTGTAATCGGTTCTTCTAACCTTGTGTTATTTCTATCAAATCTCAGATTAATGATACAATCTGCTTTTGTGTTCTGTTATTGCCTGGGCACACCAAGTAGGTACTATGACAAATACTGCTCTAGAAAACTGCTAAGCAGTAGCTAACTCTTTTTAGCCTGGATAGGGAGGAGTAAACATTCCAATTGCATGGGGAATCTTATGAGTCATTTATGAGAGGATAGTTTTAAAAGCTCTCGAAAAAGTTGGAAATCATTGAGGTAATAAAGATATAAAATCCAACTCCACTTTTTGGTATCATTGAAAGAACATCATAGTTGCATTACAACTAAGTTATATGTCACACGTATATTGGTGGATACAGAATAACAGGTGAACTCCAGTCACAGCAAGAGGAAAAAACAGAACTAAGAATATTAACACATTACTCGGTGCTGTTCTGTGACTCATGTTCCACCCCATGATACTTAATCACAATAAAATGCCATAAAGATACACTGAATCAAGTGGGATGATAGCTGACTTTCAGCAGTTTTTCAGGTACTTTTACTGGAAGCAAAACTTAAATATTGCATACAAATTAAAAATAAAAAAAAAAAATTAGTTTTTTCGGAGAGGCTGCTAAAGCTCTACATAAAATCAAACAATGCTTTTAGACTTCAAAGTTTCAGTCTCCTGTGAAATACTTTTGCAAATCTTGAGTTGCACATTCTTGAGTGTCAAGCGCAAACTGTCTTCTTTCTGGGTTCCTTCTCAAAATGTCACTCTGTGTGTTCACAGTAGATCGAAAGAATGAGGCGGTCTACAGTGGAGAGAAGGGTGAAGAGAAGTGATGCGAATGTTTAATCTCCCTGTGGTCATCAGTCAATATAAACTCAAAATTATTTATAAAAGGCAGAAGCCTATCACTGAACACTGAGGTACAATTCCCTCAGACTGTGAAGCCAAAAGAGAACACAAGAGAAAAACATTGATGAGATGGGATTGGTATGACAGAGGAGGAGAATGCTTTTTCCATTCCTTGGAGAAAACAGAAATACTAATTACAAAGGAGCTTTCTCTGCACACAAGGCATAAAGTTCCTGCAAGTTCGTGGACAGGAAGAGAATTTGTGTATTTATCATCGCTTGCATAACTGCTACAAAAAATTATCATGGAACTGGGCCAGAAACTTAATTTATTTCATTTTTAAAGCAACTGTTGATTAATTGGATAGGAAGTTTATCAATAGTGCTTTTAAAGCTATTTGGAAGAGTGGAGAAGACGAGGGAACCTCCTTTCTGCTTCCTTGAGAAATGATAGCAAAGTAAAGGTGTCCGGGGAACAATTTAAGCTTTTTAAGAGCTGGATTAGTATTCCAATGGTATTTCTGTACTTCAAAGAGTTTTGATCATATTGACTGTCACTGAACTTCCAGGATTCTCTTTTTCATATATTTAATCCCTTAGGTAGATGGGTAACTTGGCAAATAACAAGAGATGATTTAAATGAATATCCTGACAGATGAGCTTGTATTAAATAAAATACTTGGTAGATAACATAGATGCCAGAGGATAAACTGGAAACAGACAATAAAGAATCAAGGTAGAATGTTTAAGGTTATGCTTATTTCCACACATGAGCAATGCCAATGTTGATAGGAACGTTTTCTGTGACTAAGGCAGTGTGTGTTTGCAAAACTGGAACCTTACCACTTTCCATGGTCTCAGCAAAGTAGGGAAAACAAATATCCCTTCAGAAAATTTGAAAAGGAAGTATGCCATGAGAAGCAATCTGAAAACAGATCCACCTAGATGGAATTTTTTTCCTTAATTGGTAGAATTGTTCAGTGCTAGAAACCACCATTTTGCTTCTAAAATGCTCCATCCATTGATTGCTTTGAAAAACAAAGCAAGCTAAATGAGTAAGTGTACAGAACTCCAAACTTTGAATTATTTACTATACACAGATAGAATATCCCCAGGAGGGACTGGAACAGTTGTTATCTGAAGGTTCAGTTCACTCAGTTAATAAGAGCTTCTGGTGATTTGGTAGATATTTGGAGGAAAATAGATCTGGCGACAAGCCTGAAGACATTTCTCTAGCTTCGGGCTGCAAGAAATGTGGCACATTTATTTATAAGGGAAGGAGGGAAAGGGAGACTGTTTAAAAAAAACTAAAAAAGTAGATAAACTAATGCTCCATTTTCAGTATCTCTCAGCTTGAAATATAGTGAAGCACATAATGTCCCTGTAGCTACAGCAGGCTTCCTCATAAATACTGGTGACATGCTGAATCCTTTAAGAAAAGGAATGGAAGCCATTAGACTTCTCATTAATGGCATAGCTCTTGGGTAAGAGTCCTAACGACTGCCGAAGCATGAAAGGACACCCTGGCAACTGCTGATCTGCCAAAAGATTTCTTCCTCCCCTGCTATTTCCATTGGAACTTTTCTTTATAAACAGTGAGGAGCTTGAAATGTAAGATGTGAACCATGACGTGAAAGATGCAAGACCTAAGTATGTATATGAAGCAAAGGCCTCATGAAAGCAGAAGCTTCTTTGCTGATACCTTCCCATTCTCATTCAGTAACATGATGCTTTTATCCTGATTATATGGGGAGGCCTACAGAAAACCAGAATGCTTTAAAAATTGTTTTTTATGATCTTTAAGTCATTTTTTCTGATGTCTGTGACAGATGGTGAAAACTGAGATAACACCACAACTGTGTGAGGCAGAAGTAAATGCATATCTAAAATGACTGAAAGTGCTTGCAAAGATTAATTACTGTAGAGGGATATGCATGCCATAGCTGGCACAGTCTCTCTATATCATACGTAAGTATATTTGATTATATAAGTTCAAAAATAGCTTTTGTGCAGTGACTCAGATGCCTTTTTATTTTTGATATGCATTAACTTTCATAAATTCCTTTGATGTAAACCAAATTCCATTCTCTGCATCATCAGTATGACTTCTTTGGATATTTTGTTGTAAAATGTAAGAAAGAGAGCATGCTGCCCCAGCTGCACCTTGACAAACTGGATCATTCTTTATGTGCTTGCTTATAACCAAGCATCCATGCCACAGCAGGATGAAAAACTAGTACATTTTAACAAGAAACAGGGACACCATTCTCCCACCTTCTGCATCAGAAAAGCAGGTAGGTTGCCTAGGAGAAGACTGCGGGTACAAAATATTCTATGTTAATGAAGGGTATGAATTTGTAATAAATCAGATGTTCTAGGATTACTATTTAGTCATGTTCTGCCTCCTATATGTAATGCAACTTATTCATTAGGAAGGAGGAACTGAGAGATAAATTTGCATTTATGATAGAGTAATAGCATGGACGTTGGAAGTAATTTTAGAATAGATTCTAGGAAACCAAAAGAAACACCATTGGTTACCGATTAATAGCTTCCTATTTGGGAGGAAAACATCTGTTTTGAAGATACCGGCTATGGAAACACAAAGAACAGTTTGAAGCAGTAAGAGGGTATAAAATCCTTGGGACTAGCCCAGATGTTAACTTTGAAAAGCAAATCCCTTGCTCGCAGATTCTCTATTTTCTTTTGCCTCTGCATGGTCAGGTTTTTATTTCCCACCCCTGTAGGAAATAGGCCAGAGGGTGGCTTTATCTAAATTACAGTGAAAGTACCTTGTAGAGATGAAAATTAACTGCTTCTGCTTGGCCAGGGCTCCTTTGCCTTGTCAACAATGTTAGCCACCTGGAGAATGAGTGTCTGACATTTCCGGTCCTCTGCTCTTGGGTCAGGAAGCGGAAAAGGAGGTTGTTCTACTCTATCAGTTGTAGGTCTAATGCGTGAGAGAAAATGCGTCTGTTCTCCAAGATCTGGCCTAGTGGTATCGTTTTTGAGATATGCAAACATCTGCTATTGCCCCAGATTCTGCTCAGTCGGATGCTGTTCTTCTGGTCAGGATTTCAAAGAAGGTAATAAGGTCAGTGCCCTTACAGAGGGAAGCCAGAACTTCAGTAAGCTGCACTTTTTTTTTTTTTTTTTTCTTCTGCCATTGTTGCTAAAATGCAAGGCGCAGAGCCAGTGATATTTTTGGAGTGGGATGAGGAAAAAATAGTAGCCCCATAGAAGTTGTAGAAAGATCACTTTCCAGTCAATTTTAAGCATAGTACCTGCATGGGAAGTTTCTTCTGTTCTTCCTATACATATGATACTTCTCGTGTTACTTTGTTTCCTAAAAGAGAAAATTATTTCACAGAATTATAGAATGGTTTGGGTTGGAAGGGACCATAAAGATCATCTTCTTCCAACCCTCCTGTCATGGGCAGGGACATCTCAAGCTATTTGTAGCTTGATGCATCAGAAATCATCACAAGATCATTTTCTTCCACTTGGAAGGTTAATTACTGGTTTTGATGAACACACCACTAAAGTTGCTAATAAAATTATTGCATTAAACTGATCTGTTTCATACAAAATTCTATATGTTTTAGTGCTAATAGGCTTTATTTACCTTGAAGCTGATGAATGCACACTCTCTTGCATACAATTGCCTGCACTTTTTTTTTTTTTTGCATTGCTTGCTAATATAGTGAGGAAAGAATCAAATGTTTCCTCCTTTTGCAGGCTGATGATTAAAGACCCTTACCTTGGCTATTTAGACATAGAGTTATTTTAGCATAAACACGGTTGCCAAACAAGGATGCAGGACTCACATTAACTGTAATTCTATTTTCTTATTAAAGCAAAAGTGTTGTTGACTCAGGGAACAGAGATCTATTTAGTATTCCTCTAACATGCTGTGTACAGTGTACATCCTAAGGATGGTTTGTCATCAGGTGCAAGTAAGTCATCTCCTACCAGAATCACAGAATAGTTGAGTCTGAAAGGCACCTTCAAAGGCCACCTAGTCCTATTGGACTGCTCAAAGCAGGGTCATCTAGAGTAGGTTGCTCAGGACTGTGTACACTTGAATTTTGAATATCTCCACAGACAGAGACTCCACAGCCTCCCTTAGGCAACGTGTTCTTGTGTTCAACCATCCTTACAACAAAAAAAAATGATGTTTATGTTTAAACAGAACTTCCTCTATTTCAGTTTGTGCCCATTGATTCTTGTCCTATCTATGGGCACCACGGAGAAGAGTCTGGGTCTATCTTCTTTAGACCTCCTACCAGGTATTTATACACATTGATAAGATCCCCTCTGAGCCTTCTCTTCTCCAGGCTGAACAGACCCATCTCTCTCAGCCTCTCCTCATATGTCAGATACTTCCATATCTTAGTCACCTTCATAGGCCTTTGCTGGACTATGCTAACTATCCAATATCTTCTACTGGGGAGTCCAGAACTAAGCCTAAAGTTGACCCTGTGTCTTGTGCACCACATAGGTAACTTCCTAGATTTTGTATTTCCTTAAATCAGACAAGCTTTCTCCCAGTCTATCAGAGTGAGCTTTTTTGAGGAGCAAACAGCTCTTTCTTTCCCAGTGGGATCTCATATTGATATTGCTCACTGGACTCTGAATCAGAATGCATAAGCTTTCTGAGGCAAAATACTGCCTTTGACAATGGCTACAAAAATGGCAGGTCTTCTGGTCTGGAAGACTGGGAGGCGTAATAGCAAAAGATTGGTCTGAAAAATGGTAGGGGTAAATTTGAGATTGTTGCCTTAAATAATTGCTCATCAAAAGTCAAACTTAAGGAAAATAAATAGAACAGGGTGGACTAGACAGAACAGATAATTTTGATATCCCAGAATCATTTTACTGAACAGCGATGATGGAAGTGAGTCATTTTGCTCACTATGACTCAAAGACGTTTCATATAAAATCAAGGTCTGTAATCTCTCTGCCTAGTGTAAATTATATTTGAATGGCAATAGGAAGACAAATGCTATTTATAAAGATGAGTGAAATCAGTTAGTATGCTGATTGGATAGTAAAAAAAAAAAAATCCAAAAATCAAAGATGGAGATTAATCTCTGCAAATTTACACAGCTTAGAAGAAATGTCTTTCAGTTTAGTGCCATGAAATACCATGTACCAGTAGTATGAGCTATACATAGCATAGGTCTATTTACCTTCTGCCTTGTACCTGCAAGAGAAATGTACATGTGTGGAAGATGCATGTTATCCTGCTACTAAACTAGAAAAGTAGTTTTTACTCATTTTCCATTAAGGTAAGGAATTCAGCTAAACTCCTTACACATGAATGTGCCCATTGATTCACACTGGAATTTTCAAGCAGACAAAAATATAATGCAGTGGAATTGTCTTTTCCCAGTAAAGAAAAAAAAAAAATAGATCTACAGTATAGATGCAAAGCAGAGCCGGTATTTCTTTTTACTGCTGCGCTGGTGGTAACCTGTGCCGTTACTCTGAGGTTATTTCTAGGACAGCAATTAGATTCTTGCACCTTGAGTTTGACATTGCATTTAGACCTTTTCAGAATGAGTCTGAAGGAGTTGTGCCTGGATGCAGTGTCTCATTTACTCATTAGTGTCACTACTGTTTTTTCCCAAAGTAAAGGGTTAAGACAGAAAGACGTTATTTCATTAAGGACTGAGGGAACATGGTGAGCAGAGAGGACTATCCGCCTATTGCTCTAAGTCTTTGGCTGGGTTTTCAGTACAATGCTCTCCTCCCAGATGCTTCGGGTTTTCCTAAAACACTCCCGGTTTTAGCTTTCTGAAACTTTCCATCTCAACAAGCTCTTTAAAAAAACAAGTTCTTTAAGAAAAGTTTTTTAAAAAACGGGATAAAGCCGTTCCTTGCTTTATCCCCTGCCTTTCCTCTCCTTTGTTTGGAAAGATCACTTTTTTCAGAGAACAGGAACCCAGTGATGAGATCCAAAACGTAGCAAGCTGGTCCCAAATTCTGCTTCCCTACTAGAATAAATGGGAAGAAAAATTCCATGAAGAAAATACGGTGGAATTTTCTTTCTCTCATTTTTCCCACACTGAGGTGTCCCATGGGAGATTATGGTTGTATCCAAATCACCTTTTATGTATGGGTAACACCATCCATGTTCATCAGTTTGGGATATGGTCCAGAGCAAGTGAATTGTTATTAATCTTCAAATGATGTATATTAATTTCATAAATTTACAACTTTAAGGTAGTTAATGAAATACCAAAATTTATTCTTGAACATCTACATATGAAATGATGAAAAAGTACAAACTAAATCCAATTGTGCTCATCACTTCTTCCTTCTCCCTTTGGCATAAAAGCTCCACCAGATCACGTCGAAGACCTTGCCTCTAGCTGTGAACATCTAGGGATCAGAGTAAAACAATTGTGCTACTTCCACCAAACACTCCTTGTCTCCAGTAACATCTTTCAGGAACTTTTGTGTCCTCCTCTCCTATGTGACTAATCATATTTACTCACATAAATGCTGAAGCAATACTTTTATTCTTTTGCTGTGCTTCATTACAAAGTGAAAGTGACTGCGCATGGTTCAGTCTCTAAGGATTAGCAACTTAAATAAGCATATATTATGCTGGAGTCGGAACCTTTGCCCTGTATAAACAATACAATTATTGCTTTCGGAAAAAATGTGATGCAAGAGCTAAACCGTAAAAGTCAACTTGTTAAATCTGATTTTATCCGGTTTTTGTCATTGCCATTCATTCATCCATACCCACACCCACCATGGAAGGTGGTGAGATTTTATTTTTTTTCCCCTTAACTTTTCTGCAAAGATTTGTCAGACATGCTGTAATCGCATGGCCTTAAAACATACTGGGTCTTGACACTTCTCATAAAGAGGATTCTGTAGTCCCTCTACAGTTTTCCAGAAAGGTCTGGTTGTAGATTAATTCTGTTGTTCTCCAGCTTAAGTGGGACTAACTCTGGAAAAAAGAGGTAAATTTTGCCTGCAAAGATTTATATGGATGTTTTTTAATTTATAATGATTTGATTTACCTGTTTGTAGTCTGGCAATAACCATTCCATTTCAAGTGAAATAAATCAAATAAAGGTGACTAAATGTTACCTTTTAAGCAGCTGTGAGTTATTAAGTCATGTATATGCTATACCAATTTCTTGATACAAACCCATGACAGGTATTCCTTGTTTTAATGTAGAGAAATGCTTGGTAAAAATTGTGAAAGCAAATTAGGTTTGGCCATCAAAACACTTCTGTTTTTATTTAAAAGTCTATACTTTTCTGGAGACAGAATATCATGCAGTATATAATAATCCTTAACAAAGAGAATGTTGGGTTTTTTTCCTGTAATATCCAGAATGACTTGCTATGTTAGACTCAGGACTGGAAAATTATACTACTTTTACTATATAGAATAATTTACCACTAGAATCACCATATACTGCAAAAAGATCTGCTCTGCCAAGATAGTATCATTAAACTTCTGTTCAAATTCCTGGAAAATATCACATAGTCTAGGAAGTTTGCAAGGATGCCTAGAATTTAGTCATAAAATACACCAGCAGTGAAGTGAGAATGCAATGTCCTAACTGCAGAGGTGCCATATTCTGTTTGACCTTATAAATCTTGTCCAGCTCCTGTTGTTCCAAGTACTTTGTGTCTATGTGATCACTTCATTTCCCAGTTCTGATCAGCAAGGATTAAATTACTGCCATCTGAGTACTGTTCAAAGTCTGTGGTGAGAGTTAATAGAAAAGCGAATTAGATCGATGGGCAAGTGTTCCCAATCGAACTGTGACTAATCTGTTGATTTTCCTTAGGAGAGGAAGCCAAGCTGTAGATCAGTGTGCTTATCAAGTCATGCCTGTGCTTGGGCAGGTCCAGTCCCTCCACCATCCTTTTTACAGTGTCCCTGCATTGACGTGAAGGACAGCACCCCGGTCCCCTGGGCTGCAGAAGCCAGTCAGATGTGGGGTGCAATGAGAACAGCAGGTTCCCTCACCTGCCCAAGTTGATGAGGTGCAAGTTAACCAGGTGCAGGGCTGTTCAAAAACAGGACAGCCATGTCCACGGTTTGCTTTGCCTAATATTCCCTTTTTCCCTTCTCCTACATAATCAGCCCAAAGTCATTTTACACTTTCCCCCACTAGCCCAGGGTTTGCCAATTTTAGGCCCTTATTCATTAATTCTGCTAATCCAGCACCCCCTTTCACTGTATTTTGATGTTATTCACCCAAGGGGAGTTAATGATACTTCCCTTTCACTTGGGTAGTTTATCCCACTATTCACTATAGTCTTATTAGTTTTAGATAATTTTAGACCACTTCAGGTTTTGCCATGCACTTATCTTCTTTGATTTTCTACAGTGTCCAGCTGACTCTCACATTTTTCCCTTGATAGTTTGACCTCTGGCCAAGGCTCCCCATCTGCCGGTATACCCAAACTGAGTGATCTCATTCTGGTTACGGATAATTACTTGTGTACAAACTCATGACTGGGGCTCAACTTCAGAAAACTTTGTCTTTTCACCTGCCTGTTTGGCCACGCTGATATTTTGTAGCTCAATTGGTGATACTGTGAGAGTGATTGCAGACTGGCACCTGGGCAGGTGAAGAAAACGTTGATCCCAGAACTGAAAAAGGGTTCATGCAGGTGTCCCATCACTAGCAGATAGTAGGCATTTCTCCTTTGGTCTGATCTTGAAATAAACAGACACCTTCCAGCATATGGCCCACAGTTGTGTTCCTTGATGTCTTCTTCCTCTCTTGGTACACAACAAGCACAAGCACACATGCACACTTGACTGTTAAAGATTACCGAATTATAAATCAGAGTAATTAGGAAATTATAGAATCAGTTACTGCTGCAATGGTGGAGGGATCTGTTGCATTTCAAGAATTTTATAAACCTAGGATAGTAAGAACTTATCTTTCTTCTAGCTCTTTGCACATTCTGTAGGAATGCTGGAATT
Organism: Rynchops niger; assembly: GCA_013400035.1. Taxonomy (NCBI): domain Eukaryota; kingdom Metazoa; phylum Chordata; class Aves; order Charadriiformes; family Laridae; genus Rynchops; species Rynchops niger. The sequence goes on from VXBH01002138.1 coordinate 81,385, forward strand.
ACAGCAGTGGGTCACACCAAAGACCCACCCAGTTCACCGCTGTGTATATCTAACAGTTTCAAATAATCAGTGCTCCAGAGAAATGTGCCGAATGAGATAAATACGCTGAGTGTCTTAAGATCTTTTTAAGCCATGTATCCAAAGATGTTTCCTGTCTATGGATGACCATTTCTGCATTCTCCCAGCTGCTTAGACCCCTTTTATCTGCTAGAGCTGAAACACTAGAACACTAGGGCTGAAAGCAGTATCCTGGAAGCCGGACAATGCATTACAATGTATGGAAAGGCCATTTTCTTCCTTTCTCTTGATTTGCATCTACGAACAGTACTTGGTGGTTTGTATTTCAGTCAGTCTTTCTATGGTACCTGTGGCAGGCCTTTAACTAGCAAACTAAAATTTCTTCTAAATAAGGTCGTTCAAGTTTGTCATAATCTTCGTGTTTATCTTTGAACTTGTAGTTAGTTCACTGGTGTTTTGTATCTCTTTTTCAGACCAGTTTTATTCTGGATGTATGTATTAACTGAACTGACCACAGCAACAGCTTTTTCCCCTCTGCTAGCCGGAAAGCTAAGAGTTAAAAATTAAACCCCACTGAAAAAGCCGACGCATTATTTTTCGGATGCCTTTGAGAAGCTGTGATAGGTTTGCAGTGAAATAAAAAAAATTTCCCCTGCTGTGCCCTGTCCTGTTACTAATCGTTATTCTTCAATGCTTTGAGCACTGATTATTGCTTCTGTGCCGCTACAAGAACGGATGCATTTGAGAGAGGCAAGGTGAGGTTATCCTGACAGCACACTGGCACAGTGCTTTGCTGCTGCCTCTCATGGCAGAAGTGAGTGTAGCGGCAGAGTCTAACCCAACTGGCATTCATGCTTTTCACCCATGTCAGATCATCAGCAATGGATCCTTAGGACAAGGAGGGAGCATTTTTTTAAAAATAGTTACATTCCCCAGGGCTGCAGCAACAGGTAAAGGTTTGTGGTTTTTTTTCCTAAGGACTTGGATTGTAACAAAACTTTTGTGCAACATTCTGAGAGTTTAAAGGAAAAATTAGTTCCAACAAAATCCTGCCTCTCATTAGCACAATGAAGAGTTGTTTGTATAAACATTTGAACTTGGCACTAGCATTGACAGAGAGGATTAAAAAGCAAACCAAGACTTCTCAGCAGGTGTCTCCAGACGTGACAGGCAAAGGAGCGGATATCCTTATTAAAACAGCAGTAAGCACCCCAAAGAACACAGTGAATGAAGAGAGAACCTGGACTCATTTGGAAAACAACTGTTTCTGGAGGGAACAGTTTTTCACTTCATATGCATTTCCCATATCACTAGGAAGCTGACAGACTAACTTTTCTTTACTTAAAGAAGGTAATACACCTCCATTTGACAAGGTTTAGATATCGTGGTATAACCAGATGTGGTGGAATTTCATGTTGGGACAGCCACAAACAGACTGACACTAGAACAGCTTTTGCTTTGCTTCTAAGGAAAAAAAAAAATAAAAAAAGAAAATGCATGGAGCAAGAGCTAATTAATTTTAAGAGAGAGCTAATTAATTTAAGGCTTAATTAAAAATTAACCTGCTTTAAGACCTAGTGAGAAAATTACTGCAAACTGTGATTCAGCTTAATATGGGCATAGCTACATCGCACGCTCACTTGATACAAAGAGGTTTCAAACTGAAGGAGGTGGGAGTGTTCCCCCTGGGCTGGTAGCAAATTCATGTTCTAGCAGGCTGGTTTGCTTCACGTCCTAAACCTCTAGTTTTCCTTCACGTAAGTACCACTTATACAACCATATATTCAATGTCATCTCCGTAGTCGTATATTTACCCTCACCCTGTGCATCACCCAAACTGTCAGTCTCATTAATATTTCACGCACAGGGAGGGACAGATTGATTCTCTATAGACTACTAATTAGAGTCCTCGCCTCAGGGTGTGGAAGAATCCAGGGGCACACACGACTGTTGATGGCTTTTTTGTAATATTGAACAGGGCCAAGGGAGGGAACTGAGAAAAGACAGGGGCTCTCTCCCATATCCCATGTGCGTAACCTAACCACTGAACTGCTCTGAAATGGGGTTTTTCTGTGTCAATTTTTACAGTTAAAAATAACAAAAAATGACCCCTGAAGTGTTTTGATGGTGTCCTAATAGGAGAGAAGTTTTAAAATAGCAGAGAGGTTTTTTTAAAAAATTCCTAATCTTTGAGGTTTTGGGGAATATTTCTCTAACTGAAGCTGCGTGCATTTTCTTGCACACTGTTCATCAAGAACATAAATTTGGATCTTTTCTAAAAATAAAGAAAGATGTGAACAGTTTAAATCTTTAGCATCTACAGAGATTTCTACATATCTCAAGGAATTTTGTTTAAAAATAGAAGTTCCCCAGTAATCTCTACACGTAAAGCCTAAAGCCACACAAATGCAACAAATAATTATTACCCAGGCAATTTTGTGTTTTCAACAGCAGCTGGCTTTGAGTTGTTGCGTTTTTTCCTTAGCAAATAGCAAATTCACAATTACATGCAGTTCTAAAGAGATTGTGTGGGCAAACACCTTCAGCCAAAAAAAGTGGAAGAGAGTATTCAAAAATGTTAAAATGGTCTAATATCTGAACACTTGAAATACTTTTGACATTTTTTAAAAGAAATAGTTCATCTTCTCATGTTGAAATGGCCTTTGCTTTTTTAAATAAGTAACTGAAAAAGAGTGGGAGTTAAGAAAAAAGGTTAAGTAACCTTGAGACTAAACCAAACACTTCTCTTTCAACAAACTCTAACTTAACCTGAATTATTACTTCTTCCTTGCATGGTTTTCATTTTCCCTGAAACCTCTCTTTTTTCTCCTCTTCTCTGATCCCTCTCCCAGCTGACCCAAATTAAAAAGGTCTCTTGACAATTAAGCAGATTGTTTTAGTATGGATACAAAATGAAGAAATCAGATTAATAACTCCATGAGTATTTTCCGAGTTCAGTCAATTGTGAGTTCTGTTCATGGGGGAAATGGAGGATGTCAGGCTGAAACAGAAAAATATTTTGTTCTAGCTTTAAACTCCCAGAGACAGAAGCAGTACTTTCCGGGAAGAAATTTGACAGGAAACTTGTCCTAATCCTTTTCCCTTCCCTTTCCTTTTCCTGATCTGACTGTGAAGGTCTGGGCCACAGCAAGCACTGAAGGGAAAATAGGGAAGGTGTTGCTTTGTATGACTCCTCAGGGAATCCTCTGCCTGTCGCCGGAGTACACTAATGGCTTTTGAAAACAGTAGTCTAGTTGAATGCTCCACCACTAATTTAAAATTATGCTAAATTGAACCTGAAATACACTTCTAGTTCTACCATCCCCTCCCTGCTCCCTTTCTCCTTGGCTTCAGCATCTCACTGTGCTTTATGTTCCTTCTGCGTGTTGGGTTGTGCCTGAGACTTCGTAAGTGAACTACAAAGGTATTCCAAAATGTTTAAGTGCTGGAACCTGTATCATTGGCTTCCAAGCCATTCTCTTCACAAAGTGAACTCTAAGGGAATAATAAGAAAAATAGTAAATAGTACTAATAGGTTGTATGCTTCATTTGTATTTAATGAATGTATAGTGAGTGATTATGCTTATTTAGATATTGTATCATATTTCAAAACTAATTTGCTTGTTCTTGCTTTTATGTATTTGAGTTACATATTAAAATTAATATATATATTAGTAGTATGTGTATGATTCTATATCTTGTCTAAATACCTACTAAAGTGGATTAAATTCATGCACTAAGCATTTATATATTTATGCAGTCAGTAAATTAAAATATAGTGAATAAATAACTAATCCGAGCTGTGCAACAAGTCTGATAGATAAATAATGCAAAGAACAACTTGAATTCAGCCTTTTTGGTTAAAAAATATAGCTCTGTCACAAAGTAATTTATCGCATAGTGACGCATAAAGAAGGAATTACAGGAAATAACGATCTATTGCCAATAGAATACCATAAACAGGAAGCAGCTTAACTGTATTAATTCTTCCCTCATCACTGCTGCTATTTTATTAAGTGACATGACTGTGATGTTTGGAGATAGATAGATAGATAATCATCAGCCGAGTTACTGAAGCATTAGTGTGCATATCTACTATATCTTTAAGTTTAGTTTAACTAACAAGGATAATAATTAGCAGAGAAAATGTAGCAGCAGAACCTTCAGCTCTAATTAGTAGTCAGAGTAAGTACCTGGGGTTTCTGGCAGGCTTGACTTGCTTGCATTACAGCCTGACTGGCCTATGTTCACTGTCAGGAGCAAGATTAAGGACAATTTAGGTATGAGTGTCTGTGTTGCGCATGCTAGAAGTTGCACATTGCACAACCAGGGAGGATTGTTTTGGAAATAAATCTTGCAACAATTATAAAACCAGTTAAAATTGAATGGATTACCTTACACATTGTGCTGGTTTTGGCTGGGGTAGAGTTAATTTTCTTCATAGTAGCGAGTACGGAGCTATGTTTTGGATTTGTGCTGAAACAGTGTTGGTAACGCAGGGATGTTTTCGTTATTGTGGAGCAGTGCTTACACAGAGTCAAGGCCTTTTCTGCTCCTCACCCCACCCCACCAGCGAGTAGGCTGGGGGTGCACAAAAAGTTGGGAGGGGACAGAGCTGGGACAGCTGACCCCAAAGGACCAAAGGGGTATCCCATACCATGTGGCGTCATACTCAGTATATAAACCTGGGGGAAAAGAAGGAAGTGGGGGACTTTTGGAGTGATGGTGTTTGTCTTCCCAAGAAACCATTACACATGATGGAACCCTGCTTTCCTGGAGATGGCTGAACACCTGCCTGCCCATGGGAAGTGGTGAATGCATTCCTTGTTTTGCTTTGCTTGCATGCACAGCTTTTTCTTTTCCTATTAAACTGTCTTTATCTCAACCCACAAGTTTTCTCACTTTTACTCCTGATTCTCTCCCCCATCCCACCATGGGGAGGGTGAGTGAGCAGCTGGATGGTTCTTAGTTGCCTGCTGGGGTTAAACCACGACACAAACGTATTCCATGAAGATGCAATACCAGATTTTAAAACTTCTGTGATCTATCTACAAGGACCACGTCCAAAGTACGATTATCACAAAAACATGGCAGGTAGAACTCAGTCTACAGCATAGAAAAAATACGGTTTATAGGGTAAAATGGCAATATAGCTGTTGTACATGAGTGGGGCCTGATGAACTTTACCCTAGAAGACCCCAGACCGCTTTCAAAACTATTAAGGTAGAAGTAGGCATGGGGCAGAATATTAAATACATACATATACACAGAAGAAACTTTGCCTTTTTTTTTTTTTTTAAAGCAGAAGATCTAGTAAATCATAGGTCAGGTATTTAAACTTCAATCCCATGAAAAAATAACTAGAATGAATTATTATGGTATCAAATATTTGTAAGCATCTAGAAGATAAGAAAAAGATGAGTAGCAGCCAACTGGATTCATATTAGCAAGTCAGATCAAACCTATCTGAATCCCTTCCATAAGAGACCCTGTGTTCTGTTCTATCTCTTAACTCTAGTTCTAAACACTTAACTTATGCGCACTTAACACTAAGGAGACACTTAACAATGTCTCCTATGATGTTCTTATATAGAAGGTAAAGAAACATGAGCTGCAGTGAAGAACTGATTGGATAACCTGGAGACAAAATATCATTGGGTTCACTGTCAAACTGGAAGGAAGCATCTAGTCAAATTCAGCAGATCTGTCACAGGTGAGATCTTTCATGTTCAGTGTTTTTACTAATGATGTGGAGAATGAAATTAAAAACATTAAATTTAGCAACAACCCAAATCTGTGACGTTAGAGACCATTTTATAATTCAAAATTATATTTGCAGATGGTTTGAACAAAAACCTTTGACATTAAAAAAAAACCCTCAATGAAAGAGGTAGGAATAATCTGTTTCACAAGAACGGATGAGGAACAACAGGGGAGGCCGTTGCTCTGAGGAGAGGCTGCGGGAATTACTGTGGAACACAAGCCAAATGAATCTTTCAATGCCATGCGAGGTGTACAGAAGATCATTGTACTGGAATATGTTTGCCAAACCAACGGAGTAATTCTTCAGTAATATTTCTCACTGGGGAGACCTCACCCCATTTGATGTTTCAAGAAGTACCTCAGGAAGATGTTAACCAAATGGAGCGCACTAAGAAAAGCAACAACCATTTGTCTAGTTATCTAGAAGGCATTATTTATGAGAAAAGAGAAAGAGCTGCAGCTGTTTAAGAAATGGAAGAAGAATCTGAGGGGGGTGTAACAACAGGCTTCCAATATGAGAAACCTGTTGCAAAGAAAAGGGAATAATCTATTATTCATGAACAAAATGGGTAGAGATGAGATGCAATAGCTTTAGATTGCAACAAGAAAGATCTATGTTAAATGTGAGGAAAACTGTTCACTTGTTAAGCGAGGCAGTGAAAAAGACTGTCCAGTAAGCCTGCAGGGTCTCTATTACTGAAGGTTTGTGAGAGCAGGTAATGAGGGAATTAGGGATGGCTGATCCTTTCTCAGGGATTGAGGATGAACTAAATGACCTCTCGTAGGTTTTTCCATCTTTATAAAGGCCCTTTATTTCTTTTTTTTTTATGAGCCCTTGAGGATTATTAAGTTTGTTTTTCCAAAGCAAGGACCACATTCATCATGTAAGTTAGCATTTCCAGTTTATGGTTTTGTTTTAGGGAGTGAGGTGTTAGCTGAGGTTCTGACAGTATCTCATATCTGCTATTACAAAAGTTTATGATGATTTGACATCTTCTCTTCCATTTATATCCACTCTAGGAGGTAGAGATGCTGGGGTGTTAATTATGGCACCTTACAATTGTCTGCTGACTTCGACTCCTAAATTTCATTAGAAATCTATGAATGGTATCATCTCCATGGGAGATTTCAAATTTCTTTGAAATTTTGATTGAATAGAGTTCTGTGCTAATTTATTAATCAACAATGTTTGTCTTCCATAAACTTTTGTATGTATCTAAATCCCTATTTAAATTTAAAACCACAGTAGACATAGCACATCTTGGTTCTCTGATTGCTTTTTACAAAAGCAGTTCCATATTGCAGCCTGCAACATAAGATGGTAAGAGTGCATCTGATTTTTAGGTATGCTCAGTGTCAATAGAGATAATGGGGTACATTTGTAGCTGGATTAAAATTAGTCTCCTATAAGCCAAAGCCAAAATAGTTCCCAAATAAAGATGGCTGGAACAAAAATTTTAGTAAAATATGAACTAACCATTACTTACAGGCTGACGTAAGGCTCACCAAATTTGAGACCAAGGTATGGCTATTCATATGTTGTTGTACTCTAAATTTCTCTCTTTCTTTTAAAAATCTTACTGCTCGGTTTATTTATTTTTTGTGATTCTTTTGCGACTTCCACATAACAGACAATACTCAGAAAAAAATTTCAGACTATAAATAAGAAAATCCTATCTCGGTGTTCTTATGATGCAGCATTTAGTACTAATTCTCTCATGTAATTACACAGAAGCCAAAGGGTAATTACTTGACTTTATCTTATTAAAATAAAGTTCTGCACAGTATTACACCTGGCAATAAATGTCCTCTTTTTATTATTTAGTGTTTATGTATCATGGAAGACAATATCCTACAGATTGCAATCAAGATTCCTGATTAAAGGGGAGAAAGGGGGAGAGAACTATTATGTCTCAAAAGTAGTCATAAAAAATCTCACCCAGCAATTTCAAGTAGTAGAAACAATTTTGCTTTTCCATTATAGCATAAAGTGTTCTAGCTATACAAAAGCAGCTTTCAGGTGCTCTTGTACAATGACAGATAATTACTGCTATTGGATCACAGGGCCAAGCTGATATCCAAGGATTCTGAGGGTGCTTGAATTTGCAGCCACCAGTGCTGTCTGAGTCATGGAAAATAGTTACAGGGAGATAAATATATACTCAGAGTATTTTCACAGGCAGGTGCTTCTTGTACAATCCTCTCTGTGCTCCCTGTATTTTCTTCAGCCAGTTTGATTGCCACTTGGCTTCCTTTCTCCCAGATCCCTGGCTAATCTCTTCTATATAGGCACTTTTGCCACCCTTATCACTGTGGCATCCAAGTGGCTGCTGGTAGCGCATTAAGCTACGCAGTAAGATGTCACATGTGTCTCATGGTCAAGAGACTCATCCGCTTTCCAGGGGGAAAAAGAACCTGTGTGGACTACAGAGTGTTGCAGTAGGGGATCTTTTTTTTCTCTTTTTTCCTATGTATCTTATAATGTTTAAGAAATCTTGGCAGAAAAAGCACACCTTGCATTTGAGGTGGAAGTGGGAATGGTCACATACGCTGATGAATTGGTGCAGATAAAGGATTAAGATTGGTTTCCTAAAGATTGATGGGCTCTGTTCCCCCCGCAGAAGAGACAAAGATAATTAAGGCTGAAATATTGTCCACCAGGATGAAAGACAAGGATGATTGGAGTCTTTCTTTCTGGGTTTCTGTCAACCAGAGTAAATCCATTAGTGTTTCTATGCCAAAAAAGCCAGCTGACCAAAGGTGTTTGCACTGTGCCCTTGCAGAAGCCCAGCCTGGGTCTGTGATGTGTGGTGGCCACATCCAAGTATTCAAAAGTGAAAATTAAGATCCCAAATATGAAGCATTAAATGGTGGTTCTATTTTTTTGCTTCAGAGTGCTTTTTTTTTTTTTAAGGCCACACAAATACACTGTAGTAATGTATTTCAGATGGCTTTTACTATTGCAATACTAAGAAAAATATTTCTTTGAAAATAGAAGGAGGAACCATTACATAACCATTGAACATGAGGAACCTGGACTGTTGTGAGAACAGCTATCATTCCATGAAAACTTTACAAGTAATTAAGTACCCCAATGTATTTCTCTGTAAGTCATTCTCCAGGTACTTTGGAGCTGTAGAGTGAAGCAAAGCAGTATTCCTACCTCAGGCTGCAGTTCCAGACCTCATCCTGTATTTCACGACTGCCTGTGACATTTGGACACTTCCTATGTGTGCAAAAGAGCCCTCTCAAGGCTTTCTTCATTATTCTGGGTCTGTGGCTACTTTCAGGAATTATGAGATTTAACTGATGGAAGAGAATGTGGATCTATCCACCACTATACCTATAGGAGAAATAGCACAGAAGACTTGTAGCAGTCTTAGGGCTGAAGTAGTAGCTTACTTGTGATTAATACCCTGCAAACATTCCACCAGTGATCACTAGCTGACAGCCTGCTACTTTAAAGAAAAGTCAATAAAAATAGATACCTTTGTTACCTCTGTGGATTAGCACCTGTCATAATTAAGCTTATAGCCTAACACCTTAGCAGACACTGTAATTGCTTTCATTACATTTATTTCTGTCATCCATGGTGAGTCAAGCTTACACTTTAGGTAGGGCAACTTTCTCTCATGGCCTTGTGGAATTTAATTTTAAAGTTTTAGACACACAGAAACTGGACGCATGAAGAACTTCACCAAAGCATGCTTTTTAATGTTTAAAAGGGAAGAGCTACCACTTCTACCATCATTCATAGGTGATAAAGCTACACCATCACAAAGTCATTAATCTGTTTTTATTTAATTTTTTAAATAAGCAATGACACTTCTGAAGTACAGATAAAGGTTCAAAAATACTTGGTGGCTTTAACAGACTTCTGAGAAGAGTAATTGCTCGATTTTTTTTTACATACCTCGTTCCCTCTAAGCAAATGGGGAAGAAGAGTAATTTCCAACTATGATTCTCTTTGAGATACATTTTACACATGAGGATTTCTGGAAGAGACCTTCTCTTCAGTGAAAAATAGTTATGAGTTATTAACATCCTCAAATTCACTTTCAACTAGTTTTGGATTCATCTTTAGGATGACTGTTGATGACTAGAAGAGCAAAATTTACTGTGTGGCAATACAAAGCTGCTGCCTCTAGAAAAAGCTTTGCTGAATATGAAGTGTTTCTCTGCCATTTAATAGCTCACACAAATATATGTAGTCTTTAATAGAAGAGCCTTTCAAGATATAGAAGCCAACAAAGATTTGAGTTTATCCTTTTCTGCAAGAGTTGAATAAAGCAGCCACGTTTAATTCATAATTCCTAACAAAGATGATTGAATTACAGTTCATGTGCATTGAACTTGTTTTCCATTTGTTTCAGTTTTTCAGGTTAACATGATCAACTGTATTGAAGATTCCAGTTTCTTGTAATAGAAAGTTTAACACACCTGATGCAAACAGAGTATTATGAAGGATTTGAGTCATGCAAAGATAGAGAGATAAAATATGTCACAGGGCTGACTTCTCCAAAAGATCTAATACTTTATTTCACTGTCTAAGACTAAAGTAACCATACACAAAAAAGAGTATTAAAGGCACCTAGAGATAAAACTAACTCGCTCTTGTTCAAAACCCGAGTGCAACAGCAACAAGGTTACTCTGCAGAATTCCTAACTCAAATAAGATAGCAAGAATGCCAAAACAAAACTAATTTAGAAGAAAAGTATGGGTGACAAACTAATGATAATGCTTGTCCAAGTCAGAGAAACAGCAATTGTCTATCAAGTAGCATTTCTTCATGTCCAGAAGTAAGGCATTTGTAATACCTTTTTCTAAAGTGATTGTTGTTAACAAATGCTTAAAATAAACACAAGTCTAAGTGAAGGCACTTTTATGTCTGGCAAGCTACAGAATGGTATTCTGTACCTTTGTCTAGTTTTTTTTGTATTGCATTAATTTTTTATCTATATCAAAATGTAATATCAGATATTTTCTCATTTTTCACATGCATGTTAGCTTCACTGTGTCAATCAAGCTGTTTTGGTTTTCCAAATATTGTAATTTTCCATATTGTAGTTCTCTAATATTTTCAGTGCAGGTTAGCACCATAAAGTTAGAACCTGCTTTAAGCTTTACTTTGGAGTTGGTCTTTTTAATGTTGTTGAGCACAGCCATTCTACTGGGGTTGTTAATGGTGAACTGAAAATACAAGATATTGACAGCCATCATAGGTAGTTTATTCTTACATGTGGGACATCTTAGGGAGCTTTTTGTTTAAAATAGCAGTGCTATTTCTAGGTTTCCCTAAGGTAGCTAATGCATTTACACGGTGATTTTTACACCTACAAGACATAAATACTAGATATTGTAACTAGATAAAATGTAACTAGATTAAATTCAATATACAACATTAGCTTAGGAAGAATGTTTTTTAACAAAAAAAAAAAAAGTAAAGAAATCAAACTATTTCCTTATGCATATTTTTAAAAGAAATAGTTTTCCTGAAGTAGCAATGTTTTATGAGGAGCTCATCTTCAGCTTCCCTTTTCACCGTCTTAATTAGAATGATTCAGAATGAAATCTGTGGAAATGAACTAATTAAGCACGTTAACACCTTTGCTTGCAATATGTCCAATTGAAGGTCTTCTTGCCCTTGCTTTTGCTAGTCAGGAAGTTCTTTGTTTCACTTTGCAACTATGAAATGTTGTTCTTACTATTTGTATTTTTTGAAGGCATTGTGGATGCTATTGTCAGTTATCCACATGTATTTAACAAAATATAAATTTTTTTTTTATTCTCTTTTTTTTTAAATTCTCTTTTTTGCTAATCAGCAGGTCAATATTTTGTATGGGCCAGGACTACTACTTCTCTTCTGCACTTCCTACTCACCTATTGTTGGTGAATCCTTAAATTTTCAAAGATATAAGACAAACTTGACCAGCTGGGCTTGTATTTCTAATCTACCTATCTCCACCTACACCTTGCATTCAGCTAAATGTTATCAAAACCCATCTACACTTAAACCAACTTTATGTTTTCTGCGGGTTATCTAGTCAGTTGTCAGCCTCTTCCAAATATGTATAAGCTTTAAAAGAAGGGCATGTAAAGTACTCGGGTGACATAGTGTGTTGGGTCAAAGTGTAAAACACTTTCATAATGGAGGTCTTAACCCAGAGGGCTTCACTGACTGGGGTTTCACTGGCTATCCTCTTACATAGCATCCTCTTACAAGAATAGCTTAAGTAGAAAAGGTAATACTGAGAAAATACTTATTTGCGAGCCTTTAATTTCTCTGTTCATGTTTTTAGCCCAGTCTCCTGTTGGTTATGAATCTTCTTCGCTTCTACCTCCATTTCTCCTCCTGGTGCCTCTTCCCATCAACCTAGACTGTATAATTTAATCTACGTATTCTTTTCTAAACCTACTGTGTTTCCACCTATTGACACATGGTCCTAAATTCCAAGAGAATATTGACAGTTGTTACTTCAAATACCTCAGTCCTAAATCCACTCTGGATACCCTTAGCTTTTGCACCTTTCCTTCACATCACTGTAATTCATTTTCTTCTACATAGAAGAATGCACAAATCATCAGTTCTGTCATCTCCTTTGACTTGCCTCTCATCTGTTGCTCGTGTAAGTGAACACTGTCATGAAACTCTATTCTTTTTTGGGGGTTTTAGCCTCCGCTAATATGGGATTCTTATCTGAATTTTGGGTTATAAAGTGCCAGGAAGATGTGTCTTGTCATCTTTACACCATACTGTCACAAGCTGCTCTTATCTAGGGGAACCACATAGGTTGAGGATTTTGGCAGTTGGTGGGTTACAACAGGCTTTGCACAGCTTCCAGCTTGAAAAAGTTTTCCAGAATTACCATGTAGCCAGGCCTTTCCCAAATTAGGATGAGAAAGAAGGGTTTTTTGTGAAATGTTTTGCCTTAGATGCGGTGAACAACCAGAAGTCTGCTTGAAAATTAATGGAAGAAATAGAGCTTCAAGTGGTAGTATTTTTGTCTTTGCCCTAGCTTCCCAGCTTTTTTTCCAGTTTAGAAAATACACTGTGTGAGTCACTAGACATGGTAATGACTACAGGATTTACCCTACAGGGAAGATACTCTTGCTCTTTTATGGTACTATGACTTGGACTCTACAGAGTCTACATTTTTGTTGTATTCCATATTAAAAAAAGATACATTAAAAGGTATTACAAAGCTGGACATGATATCACATCTTTAATATATCTCATTATTTTGAATTTTTATATTTTACTGATAATTTAAAACCTGCTAACAAATTTATCTTTTTTTAAAATTTGCTCATTAAGGTTAGTACAGTGAATTTTTAATATTTCACGCTACGCTTCCTAACCTACCAAGACAAAGGTGTTCACAGGCTTCCATTTTTCATATTTGCCTTACCTAATTTTTTTACCTTTTAATACATCACTTTACCTTGAAAGTATCTGTAACTCAAAGGGTTTAAATTCTCAGTTCCTGTTTCTAAGAATAATTTCCCAAACAAATACAACATGACTTAACTTTGTACAGTGACAGTCTCCACGGATCTGCTTCAGAGCATCTAATCTTAGCCAGAACTCTGCAATATCACATTTAAGAAGAAGAAAGAATGATTTGGCTTATGAATGACAAGTATTATGAGGAATAAGGAAGAGGAATAGATCACTACAGAGACTAAGGGATGTCCATTCCAAGCCTCCAAGCTATTTTACAGATGAACTCTAATTCTTTTCCTGAGCCTAACATTTATCAGAAGTGTCTCAAATAATATGAAGAAAACTGAAGATGAATTTAAGCACATTTCCTTTGCTGGAAAATAAAAAGAATGCACATTGCTAGGTACATCTTTCATCTCTAAAAGAAGGCCAAGACAGTACTCAGCCTTTTTGTAGATATTTTGCTTCAGAAAATTCAATAACATCTTTAATTTCACTCTTGAGCAAAAGCTTATATTATAGCTAATTTTCCCATTACAAAAGTGTTCAAACCAGAAAAGGAATTGTAGCCCCAGAAACAATGCTTACTATTTACAGTGTTCAGAAAATCCACTTTAAGATGACAGCCATAGCAATTTGGATAAGGCCCGTGAACAGAATTTTAGTCATCTGTATTTAAGTAATACTTGACACTACTGGCCTACAAAAAAGAAGAAAATACCCTACTACCTGTAATGATGTAATCTGAATGAATTTGTAATTCTTTGGTCAGGTATAAAAAAATAACGTTATTGTCAAGTAACATTTACAGAACGTGGGCAGTTCCTATCCATTCTTATCCACACCGGGCCTGCTCGCTAAGAATGGGAAAACCCTATCCCAAAAGGGGAAAAGGGTACTAGGCCAAGAGTTAGCAAGGCTCATGGACAGGGCTTTAAACTAGTATTGAAGGGGGTAGGAGATAAAACCAGGCCCACTAGTGATGAGCCTAGGGATAAAGGAGCAAGGATGGGGACGAAATCGGCAGCCCAGCTCAAG
>VXBH01002139.1:0-10003 GCA_013400035.1 Rynchops niger
ACTTCTCTCTTTAAGTATGTCCAACCTTCTTGGGCTCCTATATTCTTCAGGGCAGCCTCCCAAGGGATTTTGTCCAGCAGTCTTCTGAACAGGTCAAAGTTTGCCCTCTGGAAGTCTAAGGTGGCAGTTTTACTAACCCTTCTCCTTGTTTCTCCAAGAATCAGAAATTCTATCATCTCATGATCACTGTGCCCTAGATGGCCACCAACCTTTACTTCCCCCACAAGTTCTTCCCTGTTCACAAGAAGCAGGTCCAAGAGGGCACATTCCTGATTGACTCACCTAGCAGCTGTGTGAGGAATCAACTCATATTATTTCTGGAGACTGGCTTTTGCTTTGGTTATTTTGATCTTTATGAGACGTTAGGATGTAAATTGTCTTCATTTTGTTTTAGAAGTATATCCACATATTGTTACCAAATTTTTGCAGAGGACAGAAAAGGAGACAAAATCACATGCCTTCACTTTAGATATAGTAGTTACCTACACCCTATGTGGTAGTTACCACGTGCAAAGTGTTACCTGCTGCTGGCACAGACCTCATCATTTGAGCTGGTGGTCCTTTCATTCATCTCAGGGAAATTTTCCGTTCCATTATGGTAGCTGAGTGACTTAATTTCATGTTCATATAACCAGAAAGCAATATTTTAGTGCTTCACACAATGGTTAATTAATATAAATTCTGAAAATAAAATTAACATCTTCTGAAACAAGGTAGTCATAAGAGCCTGTGATAACTGGAGGTCATTGCTTATTTGGTAGGTTGTTCCTTCCACTGGGCTGCATGCCAGTCAAGTGAAGTATGCAGTACTTGATTTTTTTTTAGTATGACCAATATGGGACTTCTGACTCTTGCCTTATGTTATTCCATTTTTGGTTGGATTATAATAATTTGGGCATTTACATAAACAGTAGTAATTATATTCTTATAAATAGACTTTGTGAATCTTTAGGAGTCTTTAACAGATTGCAGACCTGAGATTTCTTTCAGGTATTGTTTTTCTTTAGCAGCTTGCTAGTGATTAAAAAAATAATAAATCCCTATAGGTGTTTACAGGTGGACCAGAGTACAACAAGATGGCTAAACTGGAAACATGTAGAGAAAAATTTTAAATACATTCCACAGAAGGTGCGCACCTTTTGTTGTTTCATTTTGTTTGTTTTGATTTTCAGGCTTACCTGCTTATGAAGAAAACAGGCTAATTCTAGGTTGCCGGGACAGAAAATAGACTTCTGCCAGTAAATCCATAAAAATGGATTATTTTCCCTGTGTATTTACATTGTCCCATCATTAAAATGCCTTGTTAACTTCACATGATATCTTCTTAATTCCTCTGGTGTTGTTCTAGTTGGGTTTTCTTTGGTGTCTGTACCTTATGACTTATTTTATATGTTTTAGTGTGTCGATCACACAACAAAATCTTTGTTATTTTTGCATTATTTAGTGTGAAATCTCTGGAAAATGGAAGAGAGGGACATGGTTCTGACTCCATCTTCTGCTAGAAGAAGTGTGGTCTTTGTGGCTTGCTTTTAGAACAAAAGCAGGATTAACAGTCTTTTCCCAGGGACTGTAGAAAAAAGAGGCACAAAGTGGCTAATAGTTTCTCTCCCTTCACTTCCTTGCTGCAAACAGTGGTTGAGTGCTTAGGTCTAATTATACAAAGCAGTGGCAGTCATCTACATTCTGATCACATTTCATTGTTGCAGGACAATGGAGTTTATCTTTTAACCACCTTTTTATCTTGTGGATATGGAATAAGCATCTGACCAGGTTTGCTTTGACCAGGTTTGCTCAACGTAGTCTCACAATCCGTGTATTTGCCCTTACTTCTGTCTTTCCTGAGAAAATCAGGCTTTTTCCGTTTCAGTTTCAAGTATGGCATCACTTTCTTTGACAGTATAAGGAGGAAAGCTCAAATATTTGTTATTCTTATATAGTAGGCACTGCATTTTATATACAGCTAATGTTCATCTACCTGTTGAAGATATGTCCACATCTAGAAACGAAAGGTAAAAAAGAAAAGCTTTCTCAACTTGTTTGCAAACTCTTCTTGTAAAGTCTTGATAGTTGTGTAGGTGATTTCCAAATGTCTTTTAATTGAACATGCAATGAGAAGGTTCATAAATCTGGAGAAAGTAGATAATAGTGTTCATAGATTTAATAAAAAAACCTAGATGTGATAATTTGAGTTTGTGTAGTAATTCTTTTTACTTTGTCTCCTCTGTTTTCCTCCTGTTCACTGTTGCTGCCCAGGTCAATCTGCAAGAAAATTGCTGACTGTGTTTTGTTGTTTGGTTTTAGTGACAAGGTGAGGGCAGAGTCAGTGACATGGAGAAAGCCGAGTACCTAACTGGGCTACTTCCCGACAGCCTGTAAACACAGCACTTTTTGTTAATCCTATGCAGAATATCTGCCTCCATCTTAGTCTTTTAAAATGTATTTCCCTTTGATGAATCCATTATTAAATAATGTGCAGATATGTAATTATTTTTTATTCTTTCTTGGAGTCAGCTCTCAACAGGGGTGTTAGATGCTAGGTAGAACAGGTTAGGCAAAGCCACCAATAAACCAAAGCTTAGCAGGCCATGTCTAGTGTAGAGTGGATGAAAGTGGGATAATCTTTTTTGGGTTTTGCCATTATTTTTCCACGATTCCCAAGTAGACCCAAATCTGTCTGTTCAGTACAGCTGCACTGCTGTGGGTGTGGAATCACAAGAGTGCAGAGACTAGATACAGAGTCCTCTGCCTAAATCGGAAATCTTTTGAACGGAAATAGAAGTGAGAGCTGATATCTTTTATTTCAGTCTTCTTCCTCTGAATTTTGGTAGGCTCTGGAAGGCAATCTGCTAGGAAAAGAGTACCAGAGTCAGTCTGGTACCATTATTTGTACAGACAGCTTAGTGGCATCTCTGGCTCACTGTTTCATTTCTTTCTAGCCTCATCAGCTCTTCCCCATGCCTGTTTTTCACTGTCTTCAGGTGCTGTCCATTCCTCCTGATAATCTCTCCTTCTGGGGTTCCTAGTCATGTTTACCTCTTCTTACATGCTAAGTAGTCTTTTGACCTTTTTCTCTTAGCTAAAGCATTTGTTGCAGTCATTAGTTACAATCATTAAGGGTCAGATTTTTTTTCATGCTCATTTTGCATTGAAAGTTTCCATGTCCGCACAGTTTGAATTTGAGTTAACTAATTGATTTTCTTGCTTGCACTAATACATTTATGCTTATTAGCTACAATGCAGGGTGCATCATCCATAGAACAGGTAACTCAAGAATCATGTAACCATAGTCAATTCAATAGGGTTTCCAAATGAAAATTCAGACAAGTAGGGAAGCAAATTCCTCCCATCCTGCCTGAAGCACAGGAAAATAATAGATATAGACTAGTGAGTCAGAGTTACTCAGAAGGCATACGGCAATCCTTTCACCCAATCAACCATTACTCAGCTGTGAGAATACCCCTACTATCAGTGTCATTGTTTCAGAAAGAAAATTAGCATAGCATGCGTATATAAATAATCTGGATATAAGAAGCTAAGGGTATTTTTATTTTATTTAGTAATATACATGCCACATTAGTGGAGATCATAGGTCGTTTGATTTTTCCTGTTCACTTCATGCATTCTCTGGTTCAGAAGAGTAAACAAAAAAGTTTGGAGATGGATCCCATGGAAGACCCTTCAAGAAGAGAATTTATAACATTCATTTTCTTGTTTAACCTCCAGAGAATACATTTAAAAGAAACACAAATTAGAGTTTTGAGTTTTCTTATTATCTGTTAAAAAATACCCACCCTTTTTTGTTGTCTTGATAGTATATCATGGTATTTGATTCTGTGTGCTAATATTTTACATCTTAAAATACTGAATCACACAAAGACACAGCCAGAAGAATCCAACAAAAGCACACATGCGTCATAATGAAAGACTAACACACAAAAAAGAGCAATTTCACAATGTGAAATAGAAAAATATCGGACTGACTAAATGGAAGACATAAAAGCTATTTACTTGTGGATAGTTAAAGGAAAAGCAAAAACTACTCTTCCATTTTGTGCTACTTGTGCATTTCTCCAAAATAGGGGTTTGCTGTTACATTATAGCATGTATTTTGATTGGTAAAAAGAAAGGAAGAGAACTGACAGAGATCCTGCTTTAAAATCATCCTAAACCCACAAATAGAAATGGAGATAAAATAATTTCATCCAAGAGTTTTTCAGAAAAATTAGAAGTACAACACAAATAAACTAGGGTAAGGAAAAAACATAGTATGGTGTCTATAAGAATCCTTGAGAAATAATTATGTTTCCATATTGCAGATATCATGAGCTAGTTGAAAAGCAGTATAAACAATGACAANCTCTCCATAGCAAAAGTCACATTTGACTTGACATTCTTTGGTGATTTCTAAAGGGAGCAAGACTGGGTTAATTTAGGTTTGTTTAGCAAATAAAAGTGCTGGAATTCTGTGTGAAGAGATGCTTCCATTCCACAACTCTCTGTCAAAATAGAGGGTTTGTTCAAATTATTGAAATATTAGCTTAATGAGTCATCATTCATTTTTCTGCCTTTCTTCGTCTACTGAATTACCAAAGACTTTGGGTACCCTCTTCAAAATCAGAGTCAAAAGTTTTTAATAAGCTATCATGTGGGGCTTCATGCTAATACAACACATCTTTCTTTGGCTCACCCATTGTGCTGAAACTTCCATGTGTGAGTTACAGTGGTGTTATGCCTTTCACTGGTGCAGCTGAAGAAACAGCTGTTAATGCTTATTTCACTGTATAACAGTAGGGCAAGCAGCAGACAATATCTGTGAAGCTGCCAAAGCTCTTGGAGAGTCCAGTTCAGACATTAAAATTAAACAAATTCAGCTGCTATTCCTAGGTATGTGCATTCGTTTTCTACCTCAACCCCACGGAAGAGACTCCCTAATACAAAGTCTACATACATAAAATACTCCATCCTTGCTAGAATATCATAAGTGGCACCAAGAATGCGAAAACATTAGTATAAGCTTTGCCCTGACCAAAGCAATCCTAATCAGACTATTAGAAATAATCATTCTTGATTTTTGTGGAGCAAAACTGTCTGCAAGTGAAATTGCCACACCGCTGGACTTTGTACATTTCTGAGAAATTCTGTCCTGATCCTGAGAATTACAGGTCCTTCATTATTCACCTCAAAACACTGAAATATGATGATCTAGTTTGGTTTGTTATAATCACTTATAGCCATGCTTCCACTGGCTAATTTTTGACAGTGTGGAAATAATTTGGAAGGGGAGAAAAAAACCCATATACACCTCTCAATGAAGAACTGGTGGGGGATGCACTTAGAGGCAGATTGATTGTAGAGATTAATTATAACCTTGAATGCTTTAGCTGAACTGTAGTTTTAGCAGAAAAAACTTTAGGACAGAATTGGAATGACTTACTGTGATGGACCAAAATCAGCTCTTGCAGAGAGTAACACTACTAATGACAAAGGAACAAACTTTTTTTATTTTTATGTAGACTCTGGTCTTCAGAATCAGAATGGAGAATTGTGGAAGCTTTACTCATTTGATTTGCTCCAGATTTTTCTTCAAAAATGCTGTCATAGTTCCACACTCTTACCTTTCTGTTCTCATTATACAACCAGAAAGAATTTATGTTTTAATATTGCCAAGTGCTAAAACTCACTCACAGACATATGTAGAGTGCACCTCCCTTCCTACAGGAAATTATGGTCTGTGGAGTATGACCCAGCGTTGTTACAGGAGGTTCAGATAATAACATTACCTCTTATGGCACACTTAACTTTTGAGCTACCCTTTTTAAGTTTTGTGTAACTTTGCATATGTTTGATTTAGATGATCTGTTTCTCTTAGGCCAAATTTAGGTGGCAATGTTGTAAACACCAGCTTGTTTGTCAGCAGACACAGAGGAAACTACTGTCTGTCATTTGACCATAAAAAACAAAACAAAACAAAATAAAAACGAAAAACAAACCATAAAAAAAAAAAATGTCTTTTTGCTAAGAAATTCTTTGCCCTGTCTGGCAAGGGTCTTGAAAGTTGTCAAGGATATTGCAGTGGCCTGATGGGTGGGGAGTTTTTTTTATGTTTGTCTTCTACCTGGAAATCCTTTAAATCATTGTAATTTTGTCAAATTCTATGCTGTAGGAAAACACAAAAACCCCCACAGTTTTCCATGTCATTCATGAGGACTTAAATTTTAGAGTGCGACATTTAACTTTGGGAAAGGTGATCTGTTCTGTACACATCATGCCTGGGGTTTTTAGGTTTGAGTAATATTTTGTTATGTTTTCTTCTTCTTGCAGCAAGGGACTGGAGCAGTACAAAGTACTGAAACAGTTAGCAATGAAATTGTCTTCCCTTTACTTTCCAGGCTCCTCCTGTCATAGCTCCCATAGAGGATACCAGGATGCAGAAACGCAAGTGACTGATGAGCCCTTGGAAAGAGTTTAGCAAGGGCAGATACTGAGATGAAGAGCTCAGTGGCAAGGAAACACTGGAATTACAGTGTAGTGCTGAGTGAAAGTGAGAACCAGGATTGGGATGAGAGAAGTAGGGAGCTGAGCTGGAGATAGTAACTGACACAACAGATCAGAGGTGATGGAGGAAGAAAGGTGTGTAATTGCTACCTTGTGTCCCCAGGGATCTGAGAATAGAATCTGTGATTGAGCACCCTGTCAAACAGCTGTTATCCCCATTATGCAGATAACATTAAATTACTTCCAAATTTGAAAGAAAACAAAAATCATTGATATCGGTAGGGAGAGAAATTGCATGTTCTGACTCCTACATTTATGCATTTGCATATATTTTCCAGTACCTGCCCTGCCTAGATGTTAAAAGTTTCATCTGTCATTTCTAAGACCAAAATCAAGTTGTGGTTAAAGGTCCTGAATTTTATTGAGTGTCTGTGGAAAACGCCAAGCATTGTGGATATTTGATTTCAATTTTCATTATCATAGAAAGGCAAGTCATATAAATGCCATTTCAACCTACAAAGTATATAAGAAGTAAATATTGTAAAATCAGCATATGACATTCACTGATGTTCATGTGAGACTTTCAGAGCTTAATAAATGTCACTGTAACTGAATTGTATATTGCTGATTCTTTTCTCCTGAGCCCTGTGTGCTTGATTATGGCGGTGCACGGTTTATGTTGCATGAGGTGGATTGAAAGGAACAGCTTAGGTATTGGTGAAGAAGGAAATTCCACCTACAATTTGATGTATGCAAAAGAGCATATGGGTTGTACCAGACAATGTCAAAAGGTTCTCTCCAAACGCAACTACTCTGTGATTCTGTAACACCAAAACATTCTAAAAAACACCTGCCCAAGATGTATATATGCATAGGATTCCTGTCTGCTGTTTAGTCATTCGACTAGTACTTTTCTAGCTTTTGAATTAATAACATAGTTTTATAACATTTGTGGGAGAGGAGATTGAAGCAAGTGTTAAGTAGGACAGACTACTCAGTTGGCAGACGTAGATATATATCTGTCCTATGACAGGAATAAAGATGTACATCGCATTTGACGTTCTCGTGATTTCATTTGTCAGCAATATTGGCTTTTTTCCCTACCTTATTTCATAGTTTCTTCCTAGCAGAATCTGTGTGATGGGGACAATACCTGCAGCCTGCTGAGTCATTATGCCTAAACATTGGCTTTGTATAATTATTTCATGGTGTAATTTCTCCTTGATTCTCACTTTTACTAGAATAGTTTCAGCTTTGATTTAGTGACAGTGATCACACCCTTTGTTAGCGATTGCCAAAAGGCATGCTTGTCTATATCCAGCCCAGTTTATCCCTTTTGTTAAGAGACAATAAAAAATGTTTCTATAGATAAATTTGTAACAAAAGGAGGGCTAAGGAGAATTTTCATCCTTTATTGGATATGGGAGGAAGGGGAGGATGTTCAGAGTTATGGTATTTTGTCTTCCCAAGTAACTGTTACGTGTGATACAGTCCTGCTTTCCTGGAGATGGCCGAACACCTGCCTGCCAATGGGAAATAGTGAATGAATTCCTTCTTTGCTTTACTTGCATGTGTGGCTCTTGCTCTGCCTATTAAGCTGCCTTTATCTTAACACTCAAGTTTTTTCTCACTTTTACTCTTCCAGTTCTCTTTCCCATCCCACTGTCAGTGAGTGAGTGAGCAGTTGCATAGTCCTAGCTGCTGGCTGGGCTTAAACCAAGACACATGCTTAATTGAAAAGATTATTTGATTTTGATAACTGAATATTGAAGGAAAAGTCGGACATTTTTATCAGTCAATATGTACTTTTTCACACAAGAAAGAAAGTTGTATAAAAGAAAACTAAATCAACCATCTTTCTATTCATATTTGGTCTGAAAGAAGGCAGTCCTTGTGTTGCAAAGTGCTATTGTGCACTATTTGTCAATGTGATCTTTCTATTTTTTTCTTTAATTATCTGTTGGCTTTACCACCTAGAATAGATCTGTAACATTGTTTATTTCACCCCTTATTTTTATGTGGGAGATGAATAATATACAATAAATATTGTTGCATATTATTTTTAGAATATGTGGCATTTAGCATTATATATTAAAATCCCAAATACTAATCACAATATAAATGCTATAAAGAAAATTAAAATGAAAATTTTACAGGGTGTAAAACAGAGCAAATGCTTACTGCAGACTTCTCAGAAAAATCTCTTTCAAGGGTCTGTCCACAGATTGAGGATTCACTCTTTGCTGCAATTTACATTCTTAGCCTATAAATGTTTTATGACCTCCCTCTATGAGCACTCACAGGCACTCACAGCCAGAAGGAGGTAATGTAAAATTGATCTGTGTATTAAAACTGTTGAGCCAAGCAGACATCTCAGAATTACAGTGATTGTGCATTGGTGATTCAGCTGGCCTTCATGGAAATATTATTTGCAAAAAATCTATTTGTTAAATGTGAGTTTCCAACACACTCTTCTAGCTTTTGTGGTGCTCAGTGCCTTTCCTCTGAGATATCAAGACTGGGATATTATGGGGAAATGCTTGCCTTTCTATAATGATGTTTTCCAGTTTCATCGCAGCAGCATTAATGAGATAGAGATGTGTAGCTAAGAACTACTACAACGGAGTTGAGCCTGATTATGATGGGTTTGTACTTGGCCTCATTTTTTTACATAGAAAAGGCATAAGAGTAATTTTTGGTGTTTGGAGTATATTTGTGATTATAATACAGCAGAAAGTTGTCAGTCTTAAATTTTTCAAAAACTTCCAAGTTTCAGGTAATTTTTTATTACTTTCCAGCAAAAAAAATCACAAAACTTTACAGGATGCCTTGTTTAATATTTGAAAAAAAAAAAAACCTTGGAGGTAGCACTAGTAAACCCATGATGGTTCACTTACCTGTTTTTTTCTACCTTCTAAACGTCCAATGCTAAGGAATTTACAAAACAAATTAGATTGAATGCCTTATAAGATTTTTCTAAGCAGTTTTCAATTACTAATGCTACATATAATATTCCTATGTATAAAATACATATTTATATGCATGAAGTTACAAATGTATACCTGTAATGCTACATATAATATTTTAATGTAGCCTTTAGGAAATACAGTAGCCAAAAAAAACCCTGTAATGTAAAATTAGAGTTTGATACTGTCGTGGTTTGGGCTGGACTGCCACTGAGGTGAACGACAGATGCTCTCCCCCACCACTCTTTTCAAGGAGAGACTTATGAGTTTAGAAGAAGCTAAACTACTTTAATGAAAATAGTAATAAAATAATAAAATGTCCCCATAATATGCTGTTAATTTTCAGAGAGTTCAGTTAGTTAGAAGTGGTTTAGCTAAGAAGTAAAATTACTGAACAGAAAATTGTTCTGGTTTACCTCAAACCAGGACAGTTACAGTCATGAATTTTGCTTTTGAGTGTAATAGTAATTTTTGTGCACTGAAGACTTTAAAAAATGCTGAAGTCTACATTTAAGATCCTAAATTTAGATTGATTTTTTTTT
>VXBH01002139.1:14949-40613 GCA_013400035.1 Rynchops niger
CCCCAGGATGTCATTGGTCTTCTTGGCCACAAGTGCACATTGCTGCCTCATGGTCATCTTGTTGTCCATCAGGACTCCCAGGTGCCTCTCTGTAGAGCTGCTTTCCAGCAGGTCAACAGCTAACCTGTACTGGTGCATGGGGTTATTCCTCCCCAGGTGCAGCACCCTACACTTGTCCTTGTTGAACTTCATTATGTTACTCTCTGCACAACTCTCCAGCCTGTCCAGGTCTTGCTGAATGGTGGCACAACCTTCTGGTGTGTCAGCCACTCTTCCCAGTTTTGTATTGTCATGATTTAGAAAAAAAAAATCTTTATTAACAAATATTTCAATATTTTATTTTTAATTTCTGAAGTCATTTGGAGAGGTAAACTCCCCGAGACTTTCCCTTGTGCCTACAGCTTACAAGTTCTGAAGACACTTTGTTTAAAAAGAAAGCTGAGTTCCCATGTCAGCTCAAATGGCTTGTCTAGTACTTTTTTCTGCACAGATGATGGTAGTTGCTTGTTATGAAGTGAGTGTCATAAGTTATAAAGGAAACCAAATGGTAAATTATTATGTTGAAGTTTTAGAACTTTAACACATTAGACTTCAAAACAATGATCAAGTTGATCTTTACTTAATTTTGTAGATACCCATTGCTGTGTGGAATGTGTTTGTCAGCTTGTAAAAATTATATGCAAAGGGCCAACTATGTTGTCACTGTGGAGAGGTGCAAGAAATTGTTTTAAGCCAATTTACAGTTGTACTAAATAACTTTCTGATTTGGTATTTTGAAGTTTTCAAAGTTCTTTGTACTTGATGGCTCCTTTATCTCAGGTTGTTAATTTTCTTAACTTTGTGCCTTGAAACACACAATTAACAGAAGACTTAGAACTTTTCCAGCATATCCCCAAAGTTTATGTCATGTTTTCTGAGAGTAGAACTTATTTTCTTTCCTTATGACTGAAAGAATGCTGACTTTAAATTATGTTTGCATGTTTATTAACAGTAAAATCACTATAGAACAGTTGCAGGATGACCAGCTGGAGGGGAAGGAGAAATATTAGCATTTTTTTATGAAAGAGACAAAGGAGTGCCATCTCTGAATGACATTTCTTTCCCTGCTTTTGTTTTTATATTAGATACTCCAACTAAATGTAGCTGTAAAAATCTATGGTTGTCTGGAACACGATGACTGGAAACATCACAGGTGACAAGAGTCTGACACACTAGAATTTGAGAGAGTATTTTACTGCTTGTACTTATATTTTTTTTAGCTGTCCTCTATTGTCACTTTATTCCAACACCTGAGAAACAAACAAAAGGAAAGAGCTTTCATGGAAGGTCAAAACTATGCTCTTGAACAGCCTAATTTATATTCGTAGTGCTCTGAAGAGGTAACTGGCAAAATCAGGCTAAAAATTATGTGTTCTGGGGTTTCAGGGTAGGCTTCATCTGTGGACTACTGTCAAAAAAGTGTCAGGGAAGATGGACTCAGTTCCTTCTTTCTCCCCACACTGAGCTGCACTTTCGCATCCTGTCTCTTTAGTTTTACAGTTTATTAACCCACAGTACTGGCCCCATAATTTCACTAATTTGTCCAGTTTGACCTAAACTATATTTATTTGGTTTTTTTTGTTTGTTTGTTTGCTTGTTTATTTATTTATTGGTTTGTATTTTACTTTTCAGCAACTGTTTTTTGGTTAGTGTAGCTGCATTGAAGAAATGTCTGAAGCATGTTGTGGGAAGGAAGGAAAGGAATGAAAGCATAAGGGAAGATGGAAACTTGCTGTGAACCTCATCCTTCAATATTTTTCATAATTTAAAAGAACAAAGAAAGCATATTGTTGTTTTTTCTTTCTAATTTAATTCCCTCAAAATAACCATGGAGAGAAAACTTTTTTGCAAGGGGTCCCAAAGCAATGTAGCCTGTTTCTAAACATAAGCCAGATTAGAAATACACTTTCTTATTTCTAATCAAGTTTTGACCTGTGTTATCACATGACTTATTTTTTCTTCTTCTATTGCTTTGCTGTATAAATACCAAGGAAAATGTAAAAACACCAGTGAAAAGTAGGTTCACACTATTACTTTCCCTGATGATTCATTATTTTAAATACCAATTTTTTTGAGAGACTGTAGAGCTCATAGGGGTTCATTTGTTGCACAGCACACATTCGTGTGGACAACATAAAATAACAAAGTGGAGTTGGAGAAAAAAGGTCAGCAAGACAGTCAGGGAATACATTGGACTGTTGAAAAAAAGGCTTTAAGAGATCATAGTTTAGCATGACTGTAGCATCACAAACTTGAAGACTGACTGAGACTTTTAAAATGTGCTTTCTCTTGATTTCTGGTGCTGTTTGTTCTTTTGCTGGAGACAGTGGGTTCTATATGAAGAAGAATATTTGAAATGAAAGTCTGTTGCTAAACTAGCTGATGAACTTATTGTAGACGGTTGCTAAATAAGATCAGCTTTATGTTCCTTGTGTTTGTATCTCTGTCAGCGGAAGTACTGGGATATTCAATGAGTGTGACATGAGCTTCTAAAATTCATGCAGGTGTGTCAAAGATTCCTTTAATTTCACTCTTTGATTCCAAAAATCAAATAGCATGAAAACTCCTCTTTTGTTGCACACATTTTTTTTTCACATTGACATATCTGTAAAATGATATCTAAAATCCTAAAACTAGAAGTGTTTCTTGACAGAAAATGCAAATTTTTTTACAGTTTTTTTTTACCCTTTTCTAGAATCCCTGGTAGCAGATTAAAAATGCTGAAGCTACGTGATTCAGAGTGCTGAACTGGTATAAACTTATTGTGCTGGCTGAAACACACACCAGGTAAAGGACCCTGCTTTGGGACAGCAATACCACCTGTTATGTTCTATTTGTTAACTAAAATATGTGTGAGGTTATCTCTGTGAGATTTTAGCTAACTCGAGACAGCCAGATGTAAAGTGTTTAAGTATCTAAACTATTTATCAAAATTATTACGTTTGTATTGCATAGTAGTTTAATGGTCTCTTACTAAATTGTAGTGAAGATTATTTTTTTTTGACCTTTACTATGATGGTCAAAAGTAAGATCAGAGTTCTAAGGAGGACATATTATTCTTTTCTTCATTCTCCTTTCAGTGTCCTCTCAGTAAAATTTCCAGGAAGCCCACTGAATTGTATATTTTTCCATATTTAAAACATAAGGAAATATTAACTGTCTTAAATGTAAATATTCATTTAAATTAATAACAACAGCACATATTTTCATTATACTTTCATTAATCAAATACATTGTGACAGTGATGTAATGTGCATTTTTGTAGTTACATTAATTGTATCACTTTTATTATTAATAATAAAGCATACTTTAATATGAACAATTCCTCACTCAATAGTGAATTCAGTGTACAAAAACTTACATATTTTTAATGTGTAAAATACAAAATGTGTATGAAAATAATGATACCTGTGCTTTTCTCCTTAGTATACTCTGAGCTGCTTAGATATCATCCAATAACCTACTGTTATAACTGTAGTTGATATACTTGTTTTTATTAGATTTAAAATGATGGAGATGGCAGATACCTCATGTTAGTATGCTAGTAACAGAACTCCAGATATGGTTCTTAAAAGCTTTACTGTTACAAATGGAAATAATTATGATTGTTAACTTGAGGACCAGATCCTACCAATCTTATTAAAATTGTGTCTAGCTTTATGAAAGGAGCCATTGAAACTTACTAGATAAAATCTGAAGAAAGCTTCTGCTCAGTGCAAGTAAAGGGGCACAACCCAACTTACAAATGGACAACTAAGCAGAAGGTCTGGTGTGGTGGAAGAGAGGAGAAGTATACATATGTTAAAAACATATAAGAGATGTCTGTCCATTTTTTTTTCTTGTTGCTTTTGCGGGTATGTATAATATGTATGCTATAAATTTGTGCTTTTAAATGTGAATTATATTCCTTCTTTTTAGTGAAATCTGTCATGAACATTACTATTTTAATCAGCTCTGTATATCTTCTGAAAGAGTATATATCAGCTATTCTTTATCCGACCATTACTTACTCAGCAAAGAGCTATTTGGATTTGAACCAAGAGCAGAAGTCATACCCTTGTGTAATTATGGCTATTTGATTGATGATCATGACATTTTTAAATTTTAAGCATTGTAGAATATGGAAAAAATACTTTTAAGATTTGCCCTTTACAAAATTAAAGAATTAAAAATTAATCTGGCTGAGAATCACACAACTGCAAGTGAGGAATTTTCAGTTATCATTTCACCTAATGAAGGGCAATAGTTCTCCCTGACCTGTTCCCCTCCCATGCTGAGAAACTAGATTTAACATTTTGATAGCACCTTGAGATGAAAAGGTAAATCTTGTCAAGAATGTCCAAACATAGTTGTTTGGATAATAGGCTTAAAAGCTGTGCAACCTTTGGAGGAAAATGCATTAATATTTACATGAGTAACAAAAATTTGTTTGCCTCTCAGTAAGGATTTCTATACTTCTTTGAAAAAGTATACATATCAACAGTTGGCCACGAAAAAGCTTGTATGGTAGCATTTTTCCAGTTTTCCTGACTGCCTGTGACACAAAACGTGATCCTAGCTGAAAGCCCACCATCTAGGATCAGTCTCAAGGCTTTACACTCACCCCTGAACCAGTTCCGTGCTACATCCTTTACATCCTTTGCAGCTCCTTTCTCTCCTTTTCATTGATGTCTAGTGCAGTGATTTCCCATATGGATTGCAACTGCAGAAGAAAGAGAGAACAAGACGATTTTCCTCAGATTAGTTGCTCATGTTGTACATTTCTAACTGGATATACATAGCTCTGTTTTCTGAACTGGTGCAGATGGGAAAGGTACAGAATTACTATGAGTAATAATCCCCAGAGAAATAAGGGTATTTTGTTTAAAATTCACCACAGCATTATTTCTGAAAAAATAAAGTTCTTAAATATTCTTTCCACAGTAATTGTGCATATTGCTAACTATACTACTTGAAAAATAAGTTTTCTGCTTTCAACTTTTTTTTGCCAGCACCAGATATTTTGATAAAAAGTTCAAGAAGAAAACTGAAATGATTAGTTCTACTTTATAGCCCTTCCTAAAATGTGTAGTGAAAAATTAATAGTATTTGAGTTAGTATTTTCCTATTCTTAAGTTTGATTCAACCATCCATTTTTTGTTTGATTGTGTTAATATTATAGGCGTTAAGTTTCCATAAGTAAATATTTTACATGATGCTCCTGTACAGGGAGAGATAATTTTCAAGGATGCAGTGATTACAGTGTAAAGTCAAGAATGATTTATTAGGAAACTCATTAAAATGAATTAAAAAATTCTATCTATTTTGAACTTTTATGTTTGAAGATAACATAGCTGCAGGTCATGTAGGAATTTCACTCTAGATTCAGGGAACAAAGATCATATCCCGAGGTTCCAATCAAAATTTATTAACACATTGCTATTCATAATGCTTCCACCCTTCCTAAATTGCTAGGGGAAAGATCCAATGAAGAATGAATAAAGCGGTTGAATGAATGAGTTTTCTCCTGAGAGAACCAGAATATGATTTTTTTAAAAAGCAGATCTATCTATCCAAAACATCTCAACTGAATAGCTATTTTGGCAGTGGTCTTAGAATTTTATAATGAGCTGACCTTTGTTATCTGCTATTGTTCTGCTGTGGAAAAGTGTGTTACTACTGACAAAAATAAAACAGTTCAGAGATTATGTAGTTTAAGATAGGCAAGACATAAAAAATAAGATGAAAAAACAGAAGTATTAAAACTGATTTAGTTTGCTGTATCTTAGTTCTTTATTATGGAAGAACATTTTCCTTAGAATTTTTTAATTGTCATGATGTTTGCTGCTTTTTTGGTTATTTCTATGACTTTTAACTTGGATGTGACTACTAAATGAGAAGGTATAGTAGTTCACTCAGGTCAGAGTTGCATTATGCAGTATGCTCATGTTCAGACAGGTAAGATGATCTCAACTGAAATTATTCATTTTTGTTCTGGACTTAATTTTTAAAGCCTTTAATTAAAGATTTTAAAAGACCTTACAGATGTTAATTTAATCCTGTAACTATTATAACAGAATAAGTTTTGTAATAACACAAATGTTTTTGTAGCCCGTGCACTAAGCAGACTTTGACACTTGGAAAAGTGGAAATCCAAGGTCACTCAATATCAGATTTTGCACAAAGAGTAGAAACCATTTCCCTTCTCTGTTTATATGCCTGCAGATGACCTAAACAGTCTTGCAGTCACATCTAAATTTATACGCAGAAATACTCTCTCTCTTTCACCTTCTAATTTTGCAATTGCACAGATCAGCAAATCCCAGCAAGATAATTTAGAGGTATTAGGATTGCAGTCAGCCTCCATCTATCCTGGCTGCAAATCAAAACAATTTTCTGAAAAAAGCACTAGAACTGGAGTAACTTGCTGATCTTTATATATTTAAGACTTTTGGAGCCAGGTTGGATTATTCCACTATCTAATTTTTTTTAAGGAATACAGATAATTCTGAAGCCTCTGATGGTGATTTCCAGTTAATATTGCTCTCGTTCCTATTTGATACTCATAGATACATTACAACAGAAGTATAATAAATCTTTCAACAGCTTACAACTGTGTTTCAAACCCAGGTCTGTTCTTTCACGGACAGAAGATAGAAAAGAAATGTTCAGGGAAGAGGAGATATGGGAGCAATCATTCTTTCTCCCTCTTTCTTGCTCTATTAAACAGATTGCATGACTTGCTTAATAAGTTTGCTAAGGTTCATATTCATAAAAATCTGTTTGGTTTTTTTTCTTTTTTTTACTTTGAACATGATAGTAAATATTGGCACTGCTTCTTCATCTGCAGTTGTACTTATAACCTTCCAGTTACTGCTCATCTGCTGACACTGGTGTAGCAAATATTTTGGAAAAGTGTTTAAAAAAGTGGCCTGTTAACTCGGAGACAACTGAAAAGCTAGCATCATGCCAAAAGAGATACTTAGATTCTCTTCCACAGGGCTACTTCTGAATGAAGTTAGTGCCAAACACTAAATGAATCTGCCTAGAAAAATAGCCAGTACTCCTTTTGTGTGTGTGTGTGTGGGAAACCCCACCCCCAAACATTAAAGATTTGTATTTTTATCATCTTTCTTTGTTCTTTTGAGTAGAAGCAGAATGCACTTTAGAGCAATACAACATACTTCATACTACTTTGAAGAGTTTTGTGATAAGAGGGGGGAACTTTATTCATATACCAGGTCACTGTTGCCTAAAGGGCTGTACCTGGGGGTACCCTTTGGATTCTCTCTATCCAGGAAACAGCAATAAAAACCTGTGAAGATAGCAAGCAGTGCTTCTTTATTTTGTTGCTTTTTTGTTTCTTTGCCATATTTTTTTGCCTCAGTTTCCTTGTCATGGGAATAGAAACATGATAAAGTAGCAAGATTTTAGGAAGTTCAAAATCTATTTGGGGAAAAATAATTTTAGGAAAAACTAGGAGATCCATCCCACTTGCCAGCCTCTCTCCATGCCTGTGCACAATTTTTAGATTGAGAGTATCTGTTGTGTTAATCACGCAAATTTATTAAGTGCTATAAAAAAGAGAACCTATTTACGATTGTCTGCTGTTGGTTCATAAAAATTTCAGACAGATTTAATTTTCTTTTGTATTTGCATTGTGCAAGACTTTTTCTCAAAAGCATAATGCGTGTCTTAAAAATTTTAGAAATCTCCACTCACAACTCTTATGTTCCTGATCCTGTCATATTACAGCTCTTTAAGTGTTTCCACTGACCAGATGCAAAATTGACAGTACAGGGCTGGTACCTTTCACAAAAGTGATACCTTAAAAGCTACCAAGCCCACACCTTTTCCCTTCTGAGGCTGAAGAGTGTTAGGAGCATTAGGCATGTGTGTGTATGTGTATATGTGTGTGCACATGTGCATTTCACAGAATCACAGAATCATAGAATGGTAGGGGTTGGAAGGGACCTTCAGATACCATCTAGTCCAAGCCCCAGACAAAGCAGGGTCACCTATAGCAGGCTGGACAGGAACGCATCCAGATGAGTTTTGATCTGCAGAGAACGAGACTCCACAACCTCTCTGGGCAGCCTGTTCCAGTGCTCTGCCACCCTCAAAAGAAAGAATTTTTTCCTCATGTTGAGATGGAATTTCCTGTGTTCCAGTTTGTGCCCATTGCCCCTTGTCCTGTCACTGGGCACCACTGAAGAGAGTCTGACCCCATCTTCTTGAAACCCACCCTTTAGATATTGATAGGCATTGATGAGATTCCCTTTCAGTCTTCTCTACTACAAGCTAAACAGACCCACGTCTCTCAGCCTTTCCTCCTCAGACAGGTGCTCCATCCCCTTGATCATCTCTGTTGCCCTCTGCTGGACTCTCTCCAGTAGTTCCTTGTCTGTCTTGAACTGGGGAGCCCAGAACTGGACACAGTACTCCAGATGTGGCCTCACCAGAGCAGAGTAGAGGGGCAGGGTGACATCCCTCGACCTCCTGGCCACACTATTTTTAATGTACCCTAGGAGGCCATTGGCCTTCTTGGCCACCAAGGCACATCACTACCTCATAGTCAACTTGCTGTCCACGAGGACTCCCAGGTGCCTCTCTGTGGAGCTGCCTTACAGTAGGTCAACAGCTAACCTCTACTGGTGCATGGGGTTATTCCTCCCCAGGTGCAGCACCTGCACAACTCTCCAACCTGTCTAGGTCTTGCTGAATGGTGGCACAGCCTTCTGGTGTGTCAGACACTTCTCCCAGTTTTGCATCATCAGCCAACTTGCTGAGGGTACGCTCTGTCCCCTCATCCAAGTCATTGTTGAATATGTTGAACAAGACCAGACCCAGTACTGACCCCTGGGGATACAGGACTCCAACTAGACTCCACAGAATGTAAAACATATAATATATAAACTGTAAAATTACTATAAAATATTTTCTCTTGTCCCTGACACTCAGAAGCCTTTGTTTTCAGATTTTTTCTTTTTCAATTTTGATGGACAGGAAGCTTTAGGAAAGGATTGGAATCTTATTTTGGCAGGGATTTACATCTTATCCAGACTAGTGTTTCAATCCCTTTTCAGAATCCGACATCCCTGAGAGATGCTGCTACTAGATATGTGTCCCTGCAGCTAATGCTGCTGTGATGGATGTGCAACCTTGGTTTATTGTAGGCTCTCGAGTTCAGAAGAGTAGCGAGAAGGTCATGAGGAGGATATTGCATGATACAGCTTGGGCAGAGGTAGTGTTTGTGTGCTATAAAATAAGAACAACCTCCAAAACTGTCAGGTTTAACATAGATAGAGTGATATAGATACAGACTTAAATTGATGAGCCACATGTGTAAATTGATAAAGGGAGTTTGATGCACCATACTATTGAAACTTATCTAAATTCAATATTGTTAAACATTCTTAAAGATCTTATGAATTATACATGAAGTATATAGATTATTTGTCCCAGGCAAACAATGGTGACATTTCTGTCTGTCACTTAGTATGACAAGGTTGGCATGTTTTATTCAGAAGTTTTAAATAGTAAAATGATTTTTATGCATTACTCTTTCATTGGACTGTTACAGAAAGCAGAAAGCAATGCAGTTATTCTATGACACAAAGTCAGATTTTTTTATTAAATAACTAAAGTGACAAAACAGGATTATTTCTAAAATTTTTAAAATTAATGCTGAAGTTTCTTGTCATCTGGAAACAAAAAAAAAAAATAAAGATGAAGGAAAAGGAAATAAGGCAGCTACATCCTTCCCCAAAAAGTCTGAATAATGAGCAGCAAGGTGAAAAATCAAGATACCTTGGTAGTAGAGTTCATGGTTTTATATAAATTAAGAGAAGTATCTCTGGAACATAAAAGGGAAAGATGTAATCTAAAAAGAATTTTCTGGATGAGATGAAATTAAAAAACAGGAAAAAAAAATTCCTCCTTCCTTGGTCATACTTTAGGGCCTAATGAATCATTTAAGTTTGGGGTTCAAATTCTGCTTTCTGAATTCAGAAGTCCCTTAGCTTTCTGCAACACACTTTGGGTCATCTTTCCTTAGGATCATCTGTTGAACCTTTTTCAACTGGAAAATAAATTCCCAGAAAAATGGGAATAACTTTCCGTGCCTGTGGATGGGGAATTCTGCAGAGAATTGGGAAAACTTGGTCCAGTATCTGGCTCTGGATGGCAGGATGGAGTGATGGGTTTCCCAGGTCCTAAATAAGTGCCTCAGTGTGTGACAAATTCTGCACACAGAGATGGAAATAAGGGCTGATAAGACAAGATTCAGCTTCATCTGTTTCCAGGCTTGCTACTCGAGTTATCAGCTTAATTTATCAGTTACAAGTCAGTTTTATAATCTCAGGCAGGATCTTTTCTGGACTCTACAAGGCGTCTGGAAGACCTTTTTTGTTCTAACACTCTTAACATAGTTACTGGCTTCTGCATCTTGTCATTAAGAAGGGCTCAAGTTTCCAAGCTTTGTGGCATTCTAAATGTTGCTAGTGTTTCTCAATGAGCACACATGGTCCAGTGATAATACAGATGACAACTTGCTGACAGAGTACTTGTTCCTTTACAGCAGTCAAGGGAATAGAAAGGGTATCACAAGATTTAAGTAATGACTCATATCATGTAATTTAGGATTTACTTGTCTAGCATCTCGTCTCTGACAGTGGTCAGTTCCAGATCTATTAGTGGAAAGCAGATAGACTTTTCCTTCATTAACTTCAGTTCTTGTTACTTATCTTGTTGGACACATAAATCCTCAGTCCTTGTTGGTGTTTTGTTGTGGGTTTTGTTTTTTTTACCTCAATGCCATTCTGTTGCCAGCAGAACTGGGCATTGTGTGAAAACAGATTTTTTTTAATCATTTCTGAAAATACTGTTCTTCATTTGTTTGAAAATTTGAAGCCCAAGTTTATCATGGCTTTAAAATTCAGCTGAAATGTTAAACATGGAGAAAAAAAAAATTACTTTTTTTTAAAATATCGGATGAGTTAGTGGGTGATCAGTTGTATTTACGAGCAAGAGTTGCAGGTGCACTTTGGCAACTTTTGCACTAAAAATAATCTCATGCAGTATTCATGAAGGACACCAGTTCAAGACTCAGATAGACTGAACACTATTCATAGCACGTGTGCATTATAGATTAGTGGCAATGAATTTTTCTCCTTTACCTCCATTACTTTTTCCTGGTGTTCTTCAAAGCTGAACATGTAAAAAGCAAATAAATACACTTAGATGAAAGGTGGACTGAGAAGATGAGTCTAGGAAATTGTGGCATAGAAAGGAATAGATAGTTGGGTATGACTGGAGGAGAAAGGGAAGTCCATTGCCACAGTAACGTAGCCCTGTACCATTGACAATGTCAGAAGGGGTATTTAAGCTCCATAGCCATCTGACATGTTTCATTGTAGGCTTGCTGGCCATCAGCAAATACCAATCTACAGTGCACAGTATCTGCTAGTCTCAAAAACATGACTTTTTTTCTTTTCTTGAAAGTAGCTGTACTACCCAAATATTAATTAAAAAGTAATATTGACAAATTTATCACATTTGGTAGAGTAATAAATTTATATGACACGGAACACAAACTTGGTACAGCAGGATTTATAAATGCTCTGTCCCCATCTTAAATCCGAAACAGTATACAATGCCAGGTTTCTTCAAAGCTCCTTTTTGACTCTTTACATCTTTCATCATAATTTCTAAACATATTTTAATTACTTTAATTTGCATGTGGACATTATTAATATGACAGTTATAAAACTAAAGATTATGTCTGTACGGCATGCAACACAGCATTCCTTCAACCATATGCCATCTACTTCTATGTGCAATTATATTTTCCTGTTCTTCAGACTCTAGTTCTTAAAATCCTGCTGTGTTTGTTGTTATAATTTGCTCTCTGTCTTAACCAAGAATTGAGTAACATTTCAATAATGCATGATCTCATTGTGCATTGAATAGCATAAATAAAACAAGAATGCTTCTACATGGTCTTGAATTAAGAAACATGAATCTTATTTTAAAGATTATTTATTAAAATTGTCCATGAATCAAATTCACAGCTCACAAAATCACAATTTACTGGTTTATCAACTGGTTACCTTTTGAATTTTCATTGAACTGTCACAAAACTACTTCCACTGTTCCAAACTTAATATCAATTTTCCTTTAATGAACAAAAATACTTTTGCTACATGTAGTGCTTCTGTGTGTTATAGTTGCCCTCATTTGCTCTAAAAGCAAGTGGTAAAGGACAAAAAGATAATATACCTGTCCTGGTTGTCATTTGTGGGTCCCAGATGAGATTTTTCTGGATTCACTGAATGGAATTCTTTGCCAAAGTATTGTCTTACATGCTTTGAACACAAAATGCTGTTATGCTACATCCTTTTGAATATAAAATTATTTCTTTGTTTTATTCCTGAAGTATGCCAATTTTCAGAAATATTTATTTAAAAAATTGTATTTTCCTTATGTTATGTGTCTCCATTTATCTCATTCTGTAAGCTAGTTTAATAAAGCTTTGTGTTTCCAGCTTGAGACATTATTAAATGGGCACGCCTTTCAAAAAGTGCTAGGTACTTGCTACTTGGAACACACGGTTTGATGTCACTTCCCACCCAGGAACACTGTGTGTAACTATATTGCATTGCGTATTTGGTCTCCCCAAACCTCTCAGTATCCTATTTTTGGCTGGAAACCGAGCTGATAAAATTAATCCCTAATTGAAAGAGTAGGAAGAAAAAAAGGTTTGTGCAATTTACCAGTGTAACCACATCACATGATATTTGGATATTTGCCTATAGGCTGCAGAATTTTCCCTTAACTTTCCCTGTAAACCTGCAGCTTAAGCTACAGCCAAGTTCTCCATAAGAATGGATTTACTGAGGTCCTTTTGTCTCTCAGGCTACCACATAACAAAATGGTTTGTTTTCCCAAAAAACAAGTTGTTTGCCTCGTGCTATATAACTGTTTAGCTATTTTTATAACTTTTTGTCTATGGTAGAAAAGATTTACTGACCCACCTGACTCTTAGTTGAATGCATTAGGCTTCTTGTTATGTTATGCAACTACAGTTAGTGGCTATAATTGATTAGACTCTCAGCTGGATTCAGAAGATTAAGTAATGCAAATTGTTTTACAGTTCCTTAATAGACAATCAGGTGATTTCTAGGCTTACTCTCTGGTGTTACACAAAAGCAGTGACCAGTGCCACTGATATTAACTGTTAGGCACACGGAAAATAACTGCCATCTGCATTTGTAAATATTGCCATTCTCTTAATTTTTTAGCAATAATTAAAAGAAAAAAAAGGCAAAAGAACAGCTTGTTCCTTCATCCTTCCCCCCACCCTTTCCCCCCTCAACCTCATTTCTGTCTCTACTTTCATTGTCTCCCTGGATTTTCTGCACAGCTCCTGAGAACTAGAGTTCTCTGTGAACTCTGAGAACTATGTTCTCTGGAGGAATTTTCAGCAGATAAAAAAGTTCACAGAGAGGGCCTTGAAATTTATCTGAATGTTTACAGTCCCCACCAGAGCAGTTACTTAAATAAATAGAATAACCAGATGCATAACTTCATGTCCACCTGTGTCAGCACAATGCCATCTTGCCAGCATGTCTCTCCTAGAGATAACATCACATTGACAGTCTGTTGGCCTGAATAACAACATGTGTATCAGAGGTTGTACTTCTGGGAAAGGCAGCCAGATAGCCAAAACCCCTTTATTTATGAGAATTAAACTCTTCTGAAGTTTGTATGAATGTAATTAATCTCAGTTTATTTTGTGTATTACAGACCAAGAAGAAACGCTGAGTATTTGAGGAAAGATTCACAGCTTATTAAATTAGTCAGAAAAAAATATTGAATCCTTGGACTTGTTCAACAGGTGTGAGGACAGGGCTTGACATTCACTGCGACTGGGACTGGCAGGAGGAAGGGGCTGACGGGACCCACGTCCACCTGGGGCAGGAGCACAGTGCTGCCCTCTCCCAGGCAGGCAAAGTCCCAGCAGTGATGCTGGTGGACTGGAGGCAGCTCTGTGGAGAAGGTCCTGGGTTTCATCCAGCAGCGAGCTGAGCAGGGCCAGAGAGACTGTGCATAAAGGAAAGCTTTTTTCCCTCCTGAGAATGGCGTCTGAGTGGGGCCAGTGCCCAGGTAAATGGTGCCATCTTACCCCATGGAAGGTCTCCAGCCCCCACAGGATAAAACCCTGAAGAACCTGCTCTAGGCAGGGAGTTGGATTCTGCCCTGGACTGGGCAGGGAGAACCCCTGTGGTCCCTGATGGTCTGAAATGTCCTAGGATCAATCCTATGATCTCCTATTTAATTTAAAAATATGGAATAAATTTCTGTATTATTTTTTAATTACAGGGAAAGAAAGACTTTTCCTCTGTTGGTGAGTCAAAATTTGTGCTACCTTATGCAGGGAAGAAGTATTTCATGAAAGGAACTTGTTGTAAATTCTATTGCAATTACGAATAATTAGGATCTTCTTGTTTCCTGGCATATATAACAGTGATTTTTTGTTTTCCTTTTGATTCTGAAGTATTTAGAAAGCTTTTTACAAGACACAGATACAAATTGTCTTTGAAATATGTCTTGAAGTGTAAATAGTGCAAGTCCTACTTATATTTAGTCGTGCTGTCTCATATTTGATAGCGCTTTGCCTTTTTCAACCTTTTTAGAAAAAGATGTAATAACAGAATTCCTTTTAGCACTACCTTCTATCTGAACATTACATGAAGCAATTTACAGGGTCAAATCCTAGTATTTCTCTGTAGCAAACATCCCTAGTTCATGCAGTGGTGTTACATGGATTGTAGATCATGGCATGATCTGATACCTGATTTAATCATTGAAGCTACTAAATTTAAACATTAGTATGTCTTCCATCTTAGAGTAAAAGCCAAATTAGTCCTTCAATGAAAAAAAAAACCTAAATGTTTCTTACCTAACAGGCAGGATCAATGAAAATATATTTAAAAAATTACTTCTGATTTTTTTAATGGACTTGATATCTCACCGGTAAATAAAAAACTGAAAAATGATTCTTCAAGTGAAAGAACAAGCAAGCTATCTCTTGATCCCTCACAAGAGGCAAAAAACTTCAATATTGTATGCTCACATGATTTTTGAGATATGTATTCATCTGTATGGTGGATTGCAGTATAGATCTTTATGCTCATAACAGCAGACACTGTCCTCTTGCGCATCACACTCACTACACCACCAAGAAGCTAACTGGTCAGTGACTGGAAGGAATTACTCTCCAGGTCTACAAGGAGATCATCAGTATGTACTCCTCTGGGATATGAACCAGCATGCGCAAGTCATTAGTATTATCCATCCTTCTGAAAATAAAAGTGGATTAAAAAGCATTAGCAACATTGCCAATATTCTGCTTTTCCTTCTTTCTTGTATTTGGAAGAGACAGAATTTTGGTGTAAAACTAATTTGTATGAATGTATCACATGGGTTTCACTATTTACAGAAATAGGTCCTCAGTAATTATGTATATGAAATAAATAACTATTAATTAAGTTCCTCTTAATTTAATGTTAAGTGGAGGATAAAGATTAACATCTTCATTGGTGCTATCTGGACACTGTCTCTCTCTATGTTCTCAATTTCTAAAATTTTTCTTCACAGATGTTTAGAGCAATTCTCCAAGGGTAACAGATTCTTGTCTAGCTAACCTTGAGTATTATGGCATGTAGAAATGATCCAAATCATGCAATAATGCAGTAAGACTATGATTACATTTTGACAGTATTACTTTTACTGATGGTAAACCACACATTATTGAAGCCTATTCAGAGTTCTCTTTATTAAAGGCAAAAGAAAATGCGTTAATATGGTTTCTGAGAAACGTTAATGTAAAAAGTAATCTTGTTTGGAAGAAAGAGCCTGAGACAGGGAAGAGAAGGGTGTTTTCCAGAGAAATAAGACTAGAAATCCTTTAGATAAAATTGAAAGTAATAAAAAAATGCATGCTGCCTTCATGAGGGATTTTTTGCTGGCTGTACCGTGATTTGGAAGAACCATGAGAGAAAGGAACTCAGCAGCCCCCAGTGTGGGAGGAGTTGAGGACTCAGAGACTTCTTGAAGCTTGAAGCCTCTGGTGGTATCTGTCTGAAAAATCTCCTAATCCCTCAGGTTGTTGATAAAGCTATCATGTAAGAAGTGTCTTACTAGCTGAGATCGTAAAAGAAGGGTTTTCTAAATCATCTTAACAGTATGACTTCTGGTTCTTTGCAGAACTTCATTTGCAGGTTGACTCTGCCTAAACCACGTCATTGCCTTTGAGATCAGGGGAAAGTAGGAAAGCACACAGCTATTGCACATTCTAAGAAATCAAAAGTTTGCTGTTGGTAGTACTAAGATGAAAAATTAGAAAAAAATTTAATGTTTCAAAATATTTATGCTGGTTTTGCAGGACTCTGTGAAAAATAAGTTTTAGTACTCGACTATGTTTAGACCTGTTGATGTTTATACAGTGCTTTATGTGTATGTCATTCAGCATGACTGTGAAACACTTAGAGGATTGTTTGATGTTTGCTACACACTGGTCATGACAATAGCATTGAAATACCCATGTCAAACTCAGTGTTGTGTTTTGAAAGATCTAAATGTAAAATTGTCCTTGTTTCGCTTCTTTAAAGAACATGCAAGGAAATTATCAAGAAAGACTATAGATTGTGGAAGAAAATAGCGAAGGCAGAAAACATGGTACTGATGATCATGGTGAATCTTCATATATAAATAAATGTATATATACATACATATATAATATGTGGATACAGTTTGCATACATACATACTTATATATAACCCTACATTGCTGACTCGTCCACAGGCCATTTGCTTTTCCCTTAGATAGTCTGGAGCTATGTGGGGTACAGAAGGCAATGGGATAAATAGCCCAAGGAGGAAAGGTAACAAATATCAACATTTTTGCTAGTCCTTACTTATTATTTTTTTTTTTAAGTTTGCAAGCATTTCTGGAGGAGTTGCAATCAGGGTACACAGATGACAAAGGAGAAATATGAGACAGCATGACTGGAACCTTGGATAGGGAAGAAATATTGATGAGAAAGGACATCATCAGCATAGATGATGCAGGAATGAGCTGTTCATCTGTGAAGATAACAGGGTTGACAGATCTCTACTGCTAAGTGGGACGGGAATAGGGAAATGAGATATTATGACTGTTTTCCTTCCCTTTTTGAGCTCCAGCAACTTCTTAAACTGTCTTTGCTTGGGTGCAAGCCTTTTGCAGTCTTCTTTACTTTCATATACAAGTTGTATATCAACTGAGATACACAAGAGTATCTCAGGGTAGAAAAGGGTAGGGAGGCTAGGATAAATAATAAAATGATGCTGGGAAGAAGTTATCTTCTTTGGATTCTCATCTCAGGTATGAAAAGGCAAAAAAATGTAAAATCCTGAAAAAAGTCTAAAAAAGCATTCAAACTTTAGATCATTTGTATTTATCTGGACCTACTGTGGGTTACCAAATTCAGACTTCACCCTCCGGTTCCTAAGAGTTAGCTTAGAGCTTTTGATCTAAGAAGAACTGAAGCATGAATCTCTTTATCTTGCTATGCCCAGGCCATTTATTTCTATTTATGGCATTACAAAGGTTCGTATCAAGTTCCCACAACATATATGTGACTGTGTCTTTTATTTTGAAGACCTAGAGAACTTCAGAAAAAAAATGAAAGGCTTTGCACACCACATGTACAGGCACTCTCTGGAGAAAAGAACTTTATGACATACCCTTTTTAAAAGCCGAAATAAATTATGTTCTTTCAGCCACATGAGTACTTT
The DNA here is from genome assembly GCA_013400035.1 of Rynchops niger. NCBI lineage: Eukaryota > Metazoa > Chordata > Aves > Charadriiformes > Laridae > Rynchops > Rynchops niger. The sequence continues at coordinate 32,808 of VXBH01002139.1, forward strand.
AAATGGATGAAAAAGAGTTATCCAGAAAATACAACGTTCATTTTACGTGTCCATATTGGAAACTTTATTTAAATCACACTCTGCATGCACTCTGGTCAGTTCAGAAAACTAGCTCCAACTCTGATAGTCTCATTTTCTAGCAGCCTGACTACTTGTTGGTTTTTAAATGGCAGGATTTTTGAAAAGGGTTGTGCACTAAGTACTGTAGCCATATCAACAGTAAATCAGTTTGGAGACTCTACAGTGTACACTGAGTAAATGGTCCATTTTGCAAAAAAATGTATCCTACACACATGGTTTGCTAATTCTTTGGTATTGCCTGTTCCATACCTTACTCTTTTCTGTACCTTCTGCACACAGCTGCACACAGCTGTAGTGAGTTGAGGTCTTTTATCTTCAGAAGAAACAGGGACGGATGAGCATCAGCCTATTGTTATTTATGATTTATGATATAGTTTGAGGGGAAATGGTGCAGAAAACTGTACTCGCACTTTAGCTGTGCAAAGTCTGCCTTAGAATCAGAAGTGGGACATTTTTCTTATATGTTATACCCCCTGTGACAGAGACGACAGTGGAATTTTAAAGGCCATTTCTGAACGACTGCACATGCTGAAGTCCTGTTCTGAAAGGCACTCAGTGCCTTTAGTCTCCTTCAATAAACCCAGGATTTATGGAGAACATATTTATTCCAGATACTATAAAGAGAAGTGCTGGGTTTTGTAACGGTAACTTATGACTGAGCAGTACTTTCATCATCCTTGTTATAAACTTGATGCCTTCAGTAAAATAGGACAGAATCAATACAAATAAAAAAGTTAATACACACTGCAACTGACATTCACAAGATCACTCAGCTATTAAAACAGCTCAAGGTAATCATGGAAACTGTGCCATACAAAAACCAACCAGACAAATAAAAATACTTTTTGGAAATATTCCATAATGCAAATAGAGAGATCCTTTGTGTTTAGATTATTGCTTTTACCAGGTTTAAAATATTTTTAAAAACAAAATAAGGGCACAAAAATAAGATGGATCTGCTCTGAATTTCCTAGCATGTGTTTTCTTGTGTGGTAAATGTTCCACCATCTTTTCCCCCATAATTATTATTAAATAGTCCACTCGTGCGACTTGAGTTTATTGTGTGCATGCATAAGGGATAGACAGGTACTGGAAGAGAAGGATTGCATCAGGTTAAGAGTACGTAAACGTGCAGAGCAGAACATAGTGGATAATGTTTCTGAACTTTCCTTGACTAAACTGCTGCTGGCTCTAGCTTGTGTTTAAACAGCTTATTCTATCACTCCAGCACTCTGAGGGCTACTGAGCGTGAGAAGCTCTGCCTCGTATCATTTGACACTGCAGAGATTCATCCCCTGCTCATGTCATGTGTGAGACTAATAAACAAACTGGAAGGTAGAGAAAGATGAAGAAGGCCTTAAGAGAAATACTGCATTTAACTTCTTTCATTTGTGCCTGAACCACATGCTTGTTTATGGTCTTTTGGATATTTTGTGGATATATGCAAAGACATGCAAACCCAGGCTCACACTTTTTAATTAGAGTTATGAACTACAACCTCTTATCTCCAAGCCTTTTCCGCCTCTCTCCCTGTAATATGTGCAGGAGTAACATAGTTCTATCTATATAACTTCAAGTCCCCAGTTCTGTAGGATCATAATTACAAACCACTTTACTCCATCTAACACCACTTTGATACCAATTCCATTCTAAGAGAAATTTGCTGGAACATTCTTTTCAGAAGTCAATGTAATAAGATAGGCCCTAACTGAAGTCTTGCACCACCTTGGTGTTACAGATGGGCCACGTTAGTCTGTTGAGCTGTATGGAGCCCCTTCCAGTTTAAAAAAAAAAAAAAAAAAACAACAAAAAACACAACATAAAACCAACAAAACAAGGTGCAGTTCTTGTTGCATTAGACACAGGGGAGGGACTTTTACTGTACATAGCAGACCATTTCCTTCTAACTCCTTCCAGTACTTTTTTGTTATTTACTTAATTAGGATTAGTAAGTTGCACCAACCCTTCACAACGTTCTACTCAGTTTTCTATTAGATTTATCTGAGAGCTTTGTTTGTTACCACTGTCAAAGCATATAAAGCTGCTGAAAGGAACGATATTTTGTGATGAATTTTGAGATTTCAAAACTATTCTTCATTATGGGGTATAAAAATACAACATATTCTATGTTTTGGAAAAAGATGTGAAGACAAAGACAATAAACCAGAAAGCACAAGATATGCTCATGCAGAAAGATGGTTAAGAAACTCACATGAGATGGGCACAAAGCAAACTCTGAATGCAGGTGAGAGGGTGCTCAATCCTGACTGGCTTGTGCTTCAGGTGTAATCTTAAACATCAGCTGCTGGCAGCTCTAGACTTTTTCTCACTCTCTTGCAGAAACTTTCCAACTAAAAAATAATTAGAANCTTCATAAGAAATATTTTATTCGGTGTAAAAATATTGCAGGTTTCATTTTTTTCATTTTTATTTTCTCTTGGGCTTTTTCTTTCCTTTATATAATAAAATATTCAAGAGTCTTCTGCAAGATTGTCTCTCACTCTCATGGACATACTCATTTGATTTGTTATTTTTCTGTGCTAGATTTTTTGACATCTTGGCAAACATTTCATATAGTATTACTTTGTGAAGTTGTGGAGTGTTGTGATTATGACTTTGGATAGGGGGAAAACACCTTCAGCCAGCATATGTCATCTGTATTTCAGGCATCAAGGGAGAGAATTGAAGTAATATAAATGGGAAAATAATTAGATCCTGACTTTATTAAAATTTTCTAGATACTGAGAGTACCTTTTGCTGTGTAGTGATATAAATAAAATAATAGAGAGTAAAACGTAATCCTTTCCTAAGCACCTGTCAATGAATTTGTCATCCAGTAAGATAAATTTATTATTTGAAATTATATGTGAATTTAATACAGGACATGAGAATTATTTCTGTTGTACAAGCATAAAACTCATCTATTTCCCTATGCCCCATATTTATGGTGAACTCAGTTTTTAAATGATTGCAGATCAAATGTAAGAAGTTCATCAAAGTTACAAGAAAATGCAGAAGAAATGGGATAGAGGGAAAAGAGAATGTGAAAGGACTAAATAACGGAACACAAGTGCCCATCAGATTAAATATAACATTGAAAGAAATAATCAGATTAGAACAGCAGGAGAGAAACAGTCCTGAGACTTCGAAGAAGCAGGTTATTTGATCTCAGAGCAGCCTTGGAAGACTCCAGTCAGTTTTTCTTTACCTCAGAACCAGACAGCATAGCTTTAGGCTTGTTGAACCAAAGTAAAAAAACTCGCACCTTCTCTGGGGTGGCTTTGCTGTAGCTGGCCAGATAAGCACGTAATGCTCACAGAAATTATTATCTAATGGAAGTTAATGAGAGAGAAAGATCACTCTTAGAAGTAGGTAGGTGGCAATCAAATCTATCAAGCTAAATTCTGCTCTTGCACCCCCAAGTACAACCTTAGTGGAGCCATGAACAGAACTTGCCTAAAGTGCCTCAGCAAAAAGTGTGGACTTCTATGTAGTTGCTACTTTATACCTCATATGTTCAAAGGGGAAGCCATAACCCGTTATTTTTAGAGGAGGGTTGGATGGAATGAAGACTTTCTGCCAGAAATGGAATGCCTAATTCAAGTCCTGCAGAGACCACTGGCAAAAATCCTCTTGACCTCAGTGGGTTCTGCAGCCGGCAGCAAGGTGCTGCACACCTGTAGCTCCTTTTGCCTCCCCAGAGCTGCCATGGCAGAAATGCACAGTCAATGCAGCCGCAACATTTTACTGCTGTGCAGTCAGCATAAGTCCAATTAAAACTGTTGGCAGGAGTTATATCAAATCATGTGCACTGTGAACAGCACTGGTGGAAATGTATGAGTAAAAACATTGTACCAGCCAATGCAGACAGACTGTGTCTTGCTGTAAAGACTGTATCATACACAGAGCGCTGCAGGCCATATCATCAGTTCAATCCTCCTTCTTTCCTTTTTCCATGAAAAACATATGTTACCACTCTTCACAGATTTTTAACTTTTTTTTTTTAGTTTCCTTCTGCATTTTACTATGGAAGTGAGCCTGAACCCTAATAACACAATAAGGATTTCACTAGTAAGCAGTAATTTCAGAACAATTTCTACTTCAGCAACTGAATGTTATAACTTTTTTAGGTTATCAAGTGGATCATATATTTTGTACCTATTATTTCCTTTTTGCAAAGGGGCTGCCAACCTAAAATGTTCATGATACTTTTCTCTGAAGAGATTTGCACTGTGGTATCTAAAACTGCAGTGCAACTCATTCTCCTTTCCCTTTCCAAAGCCTGGTGCAATGGAAAAGTGACCTCAGATGAGATTTTTGTGTGATACAAACATAAAATCAGGCCAGAAGATTCATGAGAAGCAGTGGGATGTGTTTTGAGAAAATGAACCAACTGAAGTATCTGTTATGGTTTTAGAAACCTCATAACAATTTTTTGTCATATAGACAATTATTCTATCACCCAATGACCCCTCCCCACCCAGAAAGGGGAATTGGGGAAAGCAAGGAAACACAAGGGTTGAAATATTAATAGATTTAATAGGATAAGGTTAAATAATTAACAATAATACTAAAGAACCAGTATCAATCCCAATACTAATATAGGATATACAAAGTTTATAATCATCCAGTTCTCTCAGCAGGAAGCCTCCCAGCAGGGGACAGCAAATGTGGGACACTGTGAGCACTGCAGCTTTGGAAGGAAGGGAAGGGCTCAGGTGTTCGGCAGTGGGACGAGGAGTTTCTCTGGACAGCCACCATCAAGGGAGAGAGAGACTACGGGGCAACCTTTGTAATTTATATCAAAAGTGACGTTCATGGTATGAAGTAATCCTGTTGGCCAGCCTGGGTCAGATGCCTGGGCCTCACTTCTCCTCATCCCTGCACCTGTGCAGGCTCGAAAACGCTTCGACCTTGAAACCCACATAGCTGGTTATAAAGTAAATATTTTCATTAATTCAGCTACCAGAGTCTTCCAAAAGTGGAGTTTTCCCCAGCATTAGAAGATAAATTAATCCTGTGTTGTTCAACCCAGGACACAGGGCAAGCTGAAGAAGTCAAGCATAGAATAATGTTAGATGGAGACTTTTTGATGGATTACACTTTTTCTATCTTAAACTATTTGAGATTATAGAGAGATATTTGACAATGCCACACTTGAACCTGAGTTTCACACAACCTAGACCTCTCACAGTGCTTGTCAGTTTAGTCTTAGAGTAGCAGAAACTCACACTAAACTCTTTATTTGAAAGCGCAGTCACAAATGACTCAGCTTTTGGTATATAGGGAATACTTGCATAACTGCCAAACCACATCATGTTCTGCTGCTAGGTGAAGACAAGGAATTTTGGGTTTGTATAACAGTGTTAGCTTTGTAGAAATTACATGGATGAATAATAGGAAGCAGTTCTTAATTGTTTTTTTTTCTCTTGATCACTGCTTATTTGTATTTAATTATTATTTATTAATTGTATTCCTAACAGATGAGAGTATCTGAATTCCACATACCTGATAGAAACAGGGTGTGATGCGTTCAGCATTCAGCAGATGTTCCATTTGAGCAATCACTCTAGCAATTGCAGTCACTAAGTACACTGGTATTGCATGTATAAATGTATGGGTTTGCTTTTAGGTACATGCCTTATTTAGAGGCACTCAGGATGAATTGGTCTGACTGGTGCAATGACACTAAAAATGACAGCACCTTTTGCACTTGCAGGTTTGATTAGAGCTGTGGAAAAATTGATACATTCATGCCCATGGGAAATTTTACCATAGAACAGTCAAGCAAATCTTTCAAGGGTTCGTTCAGTAGACTACTCTGAATCATACTCAACATCTTCCAGTAAGCTCTATGCACTGCAGAAAAGGTTTGAGCAATGCAGAAGAGCTCATAGAGAGCTCAAGCTGCTGTACGTCCTTATCCAACTGCAAGTCTTTAGAACTATAAATGAGGCAGGACATGGCATGGGCTATGTGATCTTAGCTTTCACAGAGAATGAAAGATGTAGCAACAATAAGCTTGTTGAACTACAGGACTACTACCAAATCAGAGTATCTACAATACTTCTGGTTTATTTGGAAACAGCTCTTTCTTTCATTTTATTGATTTTAATTATTTATTTTATTTAACATAATCAAAAAAGAAAATTTAAAATTTTCAGAGGCATAGTTTTGAATAAGGTAAAAGTACTTGATGGCTCCCTCAATAAGAAAAACTATCTGTTGCACATGTCTCTGATATCTGCTGGGCAGGCAATAGACGTGGGTGTATGTGAGATAGGAAATTTCTGAAGTGCATTGTTGTCAATTTCAAAACACAGACAATTGATGAGCTGATCAAGGGAACTGCTTGTGCTGTTTGTCACAAGCAAGGAAGAAGTGGTTGGGTATGTGATAACCAAGGGCAGTCTTGACTGCAGTCACTGCAAAACTGTTGAGCTAATATCCTGAAAAAAGCCCAGAAGAGAGAATCATAGAATCTTTTAGGTTGCAAAAGACCTTTAAGATCATCAAGTCCAACCATTAACCTAGCACTGCCAAGTCCACCACTAAACCATGTCCCTCATCACTACATCTACAAGTCTTTTAAATACCTCCAGGGATGGTGACTTAACCACTTCCCTGGGCAGCCTGTTCCAATGCTTGACAACCCTTGAGGTGAGGAAATTTTTCCTAATATCCAAACTAAAGCTCCCCTAGCACAACTTGAGGCTGTTTCCTCTTGTCCTATTGCCTGTAACTTGAGAGAAGAGACCAACCGCCACCCCAATACACCCTCCTTTCAGGTAGCTGTAAAGAGCATTAAGGTTTCCCCTCAGCCTCCTTTTCTCTAGGCTAAACAACTCCAGTTCCCTCAGGTGCTCTTCAAAAGACCTGTGCTCTAGATCCTTCACCAGCTTCAGTGGAGTCACAGCTGTGGACTTCAGGACAGCAGATTTCAGCTTGTTCTGGGAATCTCTCAGTAGGATCCCACAGGAAACTGCACCGAAGAGTGAAGGTGAACAGGACAGCTGCTCAACTTCGACGACAACTCAAATCACAAGAGCACTCCTTTCCAACAGAGGAACGGGGAGCTCCTGACTGAGCTCAGAAGTAAACAGGAAGCATTCAGAAGTGCAAATGGAGGGTGACTTCCTGGGAGGAACACAGAGATGTTGCCTGAACATGGCGAGCTGAAACAATCCAGTCCTCAGCCAGATTAGAAACCACTGAGGGATGTGAATGATGAGAAGATTCCTCCCAAAAGAAAGGTTAAGTCCAACATGGGTCTGCTACTCAGCAGGCAACCTTGTGATCAAGAGTGTCAAAAAGCCAAAGTCCTCAACATTTTTTTTTGTCACAGATTTCACTTGTAAGGTCTGCCTTCAGGCTCTTGGGGCACCATGGAGACTGTGGCTTCCTGGGGGTTGTGGCAACTATCCCACCACCCCTAGGTGGGGAGCAGAGCAGGCTGATGGGCATCAGAGCAGGTGCTGAAGCCGTGGGCATTAAGCACCTCCCTGGAAAGGGGACAGGATCTGTATAAGAAAGGTGTGGCTTGGAAAGTTTTAGGTCACCTGGAAAATTAGTCTTGCATTTTAGTGTAGCCACTCCTATGTTGTGTTTTGCTCAGGATTTAGTAGATCTTAATCTTTAGAATAAGATATACTTTTCAGAGCAGGTTAAGTTTTAAATAGCATAAGTGTGTTAAATTGGATGATTTTTTTTACTATCTCCACAACT
>VXBH01002139.1:48737-64067 GCA_013400035.1 Rynchops niger
GAGGATAATTTTTGTTATTAATATTAAATTTGTTTAAAAGAAGTTGGTTAAACTATAACATATAAGATGGGTGTTGTTCAGGTTTGAATTCTGAAACTTCAAATGAACTTGCTCAGCTTTTATAGTTATCTTCATGTAAAAGAGTAGTTTATGCATGTTTTAGGAAGCTGCTTTGGAAAGAGGTATGGGGACAAAAGGTGGGTGAAAGCCATGTGGTTGTTTGACCTTGGCTGGATGCCAGGTTCCCACCAAGCTACTCTATCACTCCTCTCCTCAGGAGGACCAGGGGAAGAAAGCAAGATGGAAAAAAACCTAATGGGTCAAAATAAAGGCAGTTTAATAAAGCAAAAGCAAAGGCAAGGCACAGAAGCAAAGAAAACCAAAGGATTTTATTCTCTGCTTCCCACAAGCAGGCGAAGTCCAGCCGCTTCTCAGGAAGCAGGGCTGCAGTACGTGTAGTGGTTGCTCCAGAAGACAAATGTCATAATAATAATTGTCCCCCATTCCTCCTCTTTTCTCTTAGATTTTACTGCTAAGCAGACATCATTTGGTATGGAACATCCCTTTGGTCAGCTTGGGTCAGCTGTCCTGGCTGTGTCCCCTCCCAAGCTCTTGCCCACCCCCAGCCTCCTGGTGAGGGGGAATGTTGGAGAGACAGCGCTGATGCTGTGCGAGCGCTGCTCAGCAGTAGCCAAAGCCCTGGGGTGTTACCAACACCTGTCCAGCTGCCGATACAGAGCACAGCTCTGTGAGGGCTGCTGTGGGGAAAAATAAGTCCACCTCAGCCAGACCCAATATGTGTTGATAACACACCAAGAATAAAAGCTAAGAGAAAAGAGAAGGTGGCGGGATGGGGAGGGGGTTCAGGGAGGAGGTGGCAGAGGAATTCATTATTACAACCTTTATCTTCTGGAGCAACCACTATGCAGTCCTTTTTGACACCTAGTGCGGGGCATGAGGAATTCGAGATAAGGATAGTAACCGGGAGAGGTAATGGGCAAAACATGGAATGAACAGTGTCAGAGAGAGGAATGACAGTGGGGAACTTTGGTTGTTTTAACTACGGTGAAGGGACGAGGAGTGGATTGTGTGTAAATTTTCACTTTGTTTGTTGTTATGATGATGTTTTGAATTTGCTGTGGAGAATTCTTTTTGTTGATGTGAGTGAAGTTTATGAAGACTGTCTAATGAATGTGGATTTTAATGATAATACTTAAATATGCGATTCACAGAGGTGAGGGGTAGAATGTATTAGGTTTGCATGGCCAGGTTTTGGTAGCAAAGTGGCTAGAAGGGTGGCTTCTGAGAGAAGCTGCTAGAATCTTCCCCAATGTCCGACAGAGCCAATGACAGTTGGCTCCAAGATGGACTCGCTGCTGGCCAAGGTTGAGATTAACATTTGCATAATGACCAAGTAAATTCCTGCCTTAGAACACTCTTTCAGATTATTTTCTTAGCTCTACTTGCTTTTCCGAAAGTAGATTTAAGTAGGTTTTCAACAAGAAAAAATTCTGATTTTGGCAAAGTGAAACATAAATCTAGAGGAACATATTTTACTTCTACTTGTTTTCCAGTTGTGTTTTGCTGAAATCAATGAATTCAAAATCGTTGTGTATTTCTTATCTCCATTTCTAGTCCACCCATTTATCCTAACTCTTTTTTATATCGAGGTATCAATGTCCCATGGTCTGAAATGCATGGCAGTATGAAATAGGGAAAAAAGATAATCTATGTGATCAAAATATATGCAACTATGAGCTTTACTTCAAAGAGTTAAGTGTTTGCTTAAGGATATTTGGGCTCACTATATTTGAAGTGTTTTACTGGTGTTGCTAAACCGGTTTAGTGTACTGAAAAAGCACTTGGATGTAACTTAACAGAAACTGAGATTTTGCCAGCAGAGTATGTTCCACATTCCCCTGAATGAAATAACATAGCAGAAAATGTATTCTAAGTGGTTGTTATGAGATGAATTGATGCTAAAGCTTTTGCCAGACAATCTACCAGTCCTATCTTTTACCTCACAGTTTTTTTAATTAACAAAGGTGTCCCCATTTTGCTGGGCCTACCTGGTGTAGCTCTTGTGAAAAAAAATTATAATTTTCTCAACCTGTAAATTCCTTCCAGGTGCTAACCTTATCTGTTAGCTAATACTAGGGTGCTTAGTTAGCATGCTGCTGATGGTCAGGAGCTATAATGATGTTGGACGCAAGGGGCTGCTTCTTCACAAGGACATCTCTCCCAGACAAGTTGAGCCACTATTGCTTTCCCTTTGCAGGAATTGTTGCGCAGGACCAAGAACTAGGCCAGTTGCACGAAAGTACAAAAGGAAGTTATTTCACCAGTTGATCAGAAATGATCAAAAGCTTTTCATCAAAATCTGTGGAGGGGAAAAATGTGAATAACGCTGCAAGAAAGGCCAATGATAAAAAGACTGCATGCTGCTTATAACAACCTTTCACCAGATCAGAAATGGGCATTAATGACAAATGGACATAGGGGATAAAGCCCAAAATACAGTATGAATCTGTCCTGAGGAGATCACACCTGCCTCTGACAGGTACGCGAGGGGTTTGTTTCTTTTGCACTATAGGTGAACTTATAAATATCATCATGCCCATCTAGTCTGACTGTATTCTTTCCAAGCTGTTATAGACAGGATTTGATCCTTCACACCCTTGTGCAAACAGAAGTACTATATTTTGGAAAAAAAGACAAAGCCATAAAAATTACCTCATTTATCTTAAAAGAAAAGGGTTGTTTTAACAAAAGGATTTAAAAAAATATGTTTTGTACTATGTATTTGTTGCCTTTATGTTAAAATTAGAAACCTTGCATGCGTCATTGCCTAAGAAACTGAGGAGACTCATTTATCAAAACGTTCGTTTCACTGTATTTTTTCCAGTTTTGTTTTTCTTTTTTACTTGAACTGCCAGTTATAGGTGAAATTTGCTGCAGTGCACCATTTCTGTTAGAGTTTACACACAAGCAGGAGGGAATAGGGAGAATTAAATAGTACCTTTTAAAAGAGGTATTGCTTTCCTACAATGCTATATACTTCTGCTTTGTGTGAGACTCTGTTTGTTTAATACTGTGGGTCAAAGGTAACTCTTGTTGGGTCATCCCTGGCACATAAAAGTTTTTTTTTTTTTATCTTTCAAAAGACAGAGGTATTCTTACTTTGACCCTTTCCCTTTCTTGTTGCTGCATATTGAGAGCAAACTGCAACTTCAGAAAAATATTACACATTGTTCATCTGACTTAAATTACATACTTTGTGTAACTTGTATGTTGAAGGATGATGTGTCTATCTTCATTTTACTGCTTTTTAAAGGTTGTTTTCTCCCATTTTAGTATTTCCTGCAGTTTGCTGCTGCTCTTTTTCTTGTTCTATTTATAGTGGTTTATGATGATTTAAAGACTAGAAACTGTGTGTGGGTATGTGTCTCTCCATTTATCCATATGCCAGGCCTCTGTGAGGAAAACTATCGTACAGTGAAGATGTGCTTTTGTGACTTGACACATAGGTCACCCTATAGGTGACAAGTCCATCCCTTACCTTTTTTGTGCTGGCTTTTGTTGAGGACAGATGTATTTTGGTGTCAAATTTTACTGCCTTTTTTCTGTGACATGGAAATTTTTCCAGACCTGAGTCAAAAATGAGTTCTCTGTTAAAAATCTTACGTGAAATCATTGGAATTTGAATCCTCAATTATCAGAACTGTGAGATTGGGAAAAAATGTTAAATTTTGTTTAATAAAACTGTTGTGGACTCACCTCCAAGGGAAGATTTGTCCTCACTTGGCAGAGTGACTACAATAAGTTTTTATTTAAGTTTCAGCTGTTCTCAAAGACTGTGCAGACACTAGATGAATACACCACTGAAGAAGAAAACATGGCTTCACCTGGAAACTTAATTGTGAAAGGTTATCCGTGGGTCAGATTTTGCAAACAAATGAAAAGGGCTATGTTTCAAATGAAGAAATGTTAGAAATCCCCCAACTGGTCACACTGATGGTTGGCTTGACCTGGTAGTCTCCCTGCAGCAGCGGCAGTAGTGTTGGTGTTCATTTCTCCTCATATCCCTCCAGCTCCCACAATCATACCAGAATTAAGTGGTTTACCCAGTATCTGTCTACTTTGCAGGTGTGTTTGAAGACCTGTTATCCAAGAATCAGGCTAATCCTTTTTTGCCTTTGCAAACCTTTTGTGACACCACATCCCAGAACCTCAGTACCTGCTTTTCAAAAATCACTTTCTTTTCTTTTTCAAAATGATCTCCAACTAGTTTCATCATGCACCCCATGATTCCAGTGTTGCAGAATTTCCTGAGTAGCAGTTTTGCATTCCTCTTACCACTACAATCATGATTTTGCAAACCTTAATTATACTTCTCTGCAACCTTTTCCTCTTCAAATGGAGAATGAAGACTAGTATTTTTATTATGTCCTTATAAGGCAATTAATCCCTCCTCCTAATAATTTTACTAGCTCTTCTTATATCCTTTCAAGCTACACTGCATTCCAGAGCTGCAGAGACCAGAACTGTACATAGTGGCTGGGAAGTGAAAACACTGGATTAGAGGTTGTTTTCATGTTATTAATTTGAAACGTTGCTAGTGGCAAACCCATCCTAGTTGTTTAAGTAACATGTGTGACACAATTTGACTTGCCACTGGGTAGATTTTCTCCCTTGCACTTTAAGAAATAGTGGCTTGCAAGTACAAATATATTAGGAAATATAAAACTGGAGGGTTTTGTTTGCTATTGTTCATATTCTTGAGCCTTTTTAGACAATACCTCAGTGATAATACCTCTGCGTTAGTGCTGACTAGATTATGCAGGAGGTATAATAGGGAAGGAGATCTTTTAGTTGATATGCATGCTAGGCAATGGCTGTAGGCCAGAATCTTGCAAGTATAAGTAAGGAATAAATCAATTGGTTTTCTGCTTTCTGAAGTTATAAACTTTAAACCATATTTGCACGCTGGGATACTGTGAAGAGACAAGCATGAAGTCTGTTCTGTGTTTAAGAAGTTCTTACCCGTAACAGATATGGCCTTTGTTATATATAAAGTAATTAGATCTAGAAGAAAAGTAGAAGGGTAATGAAAATAGATGGATCTATGTATACTGACAGAATATTGCATTTGCTAGAGAAAAAATATGATAAGGACAGGAGACAGACGATGTGGGGAAAACAGCTACTGTTTACACTTGAATGCCCACTAAAATCACAAGAAAATGGGAATTTTTAGACTTCTTCACAAAATACACAGCATGATTGTTAAAACAACTGTGCTGTAAAAGAAAACAACAGCAAACTTCATGCCTGATATTATTTATATAGATGCATTAGTAATTCTAAGTTTAACCTTGCTGATGCTGACATGTTCCCACTCTTCACCTAGAAAAAGAGGAGGCCCAGTGGCTTTGTATATAAACCCAGAGGAAGGGGATTTTCTGTTGTCTATGCAGTGGACATAAATCTGATGTAATTCTCACTGGCTAGATAATAGATAAGCACAGACTCCAGCTCTTGGCCTTAAAGGCTAATCATTTTACCTAGCTAGGAGTAGGCTGAGGTGACCAAGATGTCCAGTTGTAGGTTGTTTCTTTATATGGCAGGTTCAAACCCACCAGTGGCAGCCCCAAGCACCACAGACATTGGATTAATATTTTTAATATTTATACTAGTGCCTGGGACATAGCTGGGATGCTTTTAATAAATCTATGTAGATATAAATAAACAAGACAGTCTCACTGTTACTTAAGCTTCAGCCTGGCAGTTTTAATGATTATGTCTTCACTGAGTGACTTTCATAAAGAAGCTGCAGCAAAAAGGCAACAGTATATTGGTAGCAAGGTAGATAGAAATTTACCCTCTGTCAGTGAGCGCTTCCTGTTTCTAGACTTAAATTTTACTCTGTCTTTCTCTTCATCTACAGCTCAAATCACTAAGGCAGTGTGTGCTCACTTTTTTTGGGGAATACACACTCTGGAGGGAAAAAGAGAGATAGGGTATCTTCTTGACTGTGTTCACACCTCTTTCTGAATTAAGATCCAGTAGGTTTTTGTGAAATGTTTATATACATTGAATATTTCATTTATTTTCACCAGGCTAAATGGGTCTCTCGAAAAGTAGATGTATTTTGTCATTTTCTGTCTCATAGTGCATATCAGGAAATTCCTTCTTTTCCTATGATGCCTTTCCTTTATGCTAAAATTCTTGAATTTTTCTTAAATATTTGTCTATTATCTTTGATCAATTTAAACCAAATAAAAACAATTACTTCAACAATATTCTTTTTTTTTTTTTTGTAGAAAACAGAAAGGATGGGAAGGGTACCACCAACATTCTTGTGTAGCAGAAAAGCCATTTTGACACAGTAAAAAATATTTGATGGAAAGTATCAACTAGATCTGACAGAGAGAAAAGGACAGCTTTTAGGTTAGGGAATAAAAAACCCTAAATGTTACTTGAATAAGGTGTTTATTAATTAGATATCAGTTTTAACATGGCCTGCAGATATAGATGGAGCCAAACTGTCAGACCTTGAAGCAAATAGCTCTGCAGGTCAGATGAATTAATATTTCATACTTTTCTTACTGATATTAGAGAAATTATGAGGTAAAAAGCTGCAACTTTGAAGAAAATTAGCTGTGACAGGTGCAAACAGTCATGACTCATCCCTTCCCATAAAGAGCACCTTATTTCCTCACCTTCCTGGAGGTAAAATGAGGATGCATTTCTTGGACTGCTTTGGACTGTTCTTGAAGTAATATTTTGCACTGCACATTAATTAAAATTAAAAACTACGCACCCAAAACCCCAAAAATCCTGCAGTGATCAGTGGATTAGCACCATAGCCTGCACAGCAGTTAGTGGTTCCTTTGTGATCCCTTGCAGAAATGCAGATGATGCTCTTGCCAAAAGGCAGCAAGACAGGTCACTCCTCCAGATGTGTCTATGAGGATTATTTCTTCACATTCTGTGAGAACCTCCCTTCACCTAGTACAACCAGTCTGCTGCAGAAATGTAGTTTCTTTTTATTCTTGTTTGTTATTGCTTGACTGAATCACAGTGGAATGCTATGGAGCCACAGGTTTTACAAAATGAAATGAATCACAACAGAAACCACAACAGAGACAGAAACAAAATGAAAAATCAATCTAGCATTTTCATATGAAAGTTGTCTAGTTGTAAATATTTGTAAGGAAGGGAGCCCATGTAAATGTCTGCTCATGTCCCTCACTGCAACTCTTCCTCTGGGTGTACTTTTAATTCTGTTGCCAGAGTGTTAGCAATATGAAACTCAAAATGTCACANAAAAGAAAAAAGAAAAAAAGATGGTGACTCCACACAGAAGACAAATGAAATAAATTGTGCTTCACTGGTAGTGAACAGTGGTATCTTGGGGGATATGATTTTATACATTTTGTATCCTATTAATTTTCATGGCATTGATGGAGAAATATTAAAACTGTGAGAGTGCTGAAGACAAATTAACTCATCAATTACATGTATGGGACAGTGGAGACTGAGTTTATTTCACCATTTCCAATTGCAATAAAACTGTAATTACTAACTCGTGGAATCTTCATGGAAATCTGCATTCATTACCACTTAATTTGAAGTCAATGACTGCTGTACACTTAACTTTTCAACCATCTAATACAAAGGACTAGGAGGCAGCTTAGAATAAAACAATCTTTCTTCTCAGTTCTCATAGTGGTTTTTTCTCTGCACTTGCCTGAGCTAAGTTTTCCTGTGACACTAAAGAAATTGGTTTAGATTGAAACAGTACAGAGAAATAAAAATGAATATATTTGCTCAAGGAGACTAGAATCTCTGCCCTTTAATTCTCCTTGTATATGTGTATCTCTATTTCTTTTCCTTGAACACATACACGGATGCGTTCCCTCAGGAAAATTTTGCCATCATTACACTGAATAATACCCTTATTTTGAGAGCAGTCTCACATAAATTGGTAGATGATACTACGTGTGAATCAGCCTATTGTGTTATGGTTGTAGGGAGGTTCTGACACCAACCTGCTTCTTGCACCCCTCTCTAATGTAAAAGAAGTACAAAATCCTTCATTACTTTGTTTTTTAAAATAAAGCATGAAGGGAGGAGAAAACATTTTGCAAAAAAAGTGTTGTGGTTTGACTTGTTTCTGAGGAAAGTAGTTTGTACTTGCCAGTTCTTTTTCAGGGCACAGATGAGTGCAACCTGCTCTTCCTTGTTACCTGAGATCTCCGTAGCATGTGGGCCACCCACAAGTGTCCTTTCTCAATTATTAGATCATGAGTGGCAGCAAACCAAGTCAATCAGTATTTTACATTTGGAATCTGTGTTGATTCATGCACAGTGGTCTGCTAGACAGAAAGCAAACCAGAGAGGCCAAAATCTGTCTTTTGCAACACTCATTCTAAAATAGCTATACAACTATAGCTCCATAATTAATGCAACTGCATACAGAAGCAACAGTTTCATTGCTATTGCAATTGCTAACAATATTGTTAGCAACCCTAACCATGAAAGGTCATATAGTTGTTTTTAGTGGAAGATAAAGTACATAACATTTCTTTTATTCTATTGCTGCTAGAATAAAGTCAAATGTTTCAAATGAAAAGTATTAGAGATTACAACCTTTTGTGCCCAAATACTCTTTTTTTCCTAAGACAGAAATTTTTGTAATGCTGATTGATTTAATGAATGGTTTACATTTTTTCAAATGTGAAATATGTTTTGATATTTGTACATTTTAACCAGAGAAAAAAATTGAAATAAAGATAATTGCCGAAATTAAATATCAAAAATCTAAATGTTAATCTATTTTGACAACTTTTTTTTAAAAAAAGTTCATCTTCTAACCATTGAGAAATAAATGTGTTTTTTTCACAAAGGATTTTGATTTTCAAGTAGTTCTAATTGCTACTAATGAATGACAAACAGAAAGAAGAAAATGCTAGTACCTTAAGTGAGTATAGAAAGACCCAGCAAAACCAAACTTCAACAACTTCAGATCTGTCAATGATATTGCGGGATAGAGAGATAATTTATCATTTTAAATACTATACTATTTTAAATAGTATTTTATAAAATAGCTATTTAAAATCTTAGGCTTACTATAGGTTAAAGGTTCTTGGCTTTTCATTGCAATCAAGCAGGAGCATGGCATCTATTATCAGAAACAGTTATTCAGAATTCCTATGTATTTTCATAGAATCATAGAATGGTTTAGCTTGGAAGGGACCTTAAAGATCAGGCAGGGACACCTCCCACTAGACCGGGCTGCTCAACCAGCCAGCCAGTTCTTTATCCCCTGAATGGTCCGTCTGTCAAATCCATGTCTGTCCAATTCAGAGACCAGGATGTCATGTGGGACACTGTTAAGTGCTTGTAAAAGTCCAAGTAAATGACGTCTGTTGTTCTCCCCTGATCCACCAACACTGTAATGACAACATAGAGGGCCACCAAATTTGCCAGGCATGATTTGCCCTTAATGAAGCTGGTTTTCTGAATTTTATTTTCTTCATGCAAGCCAAATACCTTTTCTTGACATTTGACACTACTTTCCTGTCCAACTAATTATCTATGAATAAAAATCAAGGAAGAGACAAAATTGTAACTTGCATCCTTAGTTCACTTTACTAGTACATAATTTCAAAAAAATACTGAGTTCTGTGTTAAGTTGTGCCTGGTATTAGTGAAACATCCTGCTGTTGAAGTAGAAATGCTATGATTATTAATGGAAAAATAAGAAATGTTATAATACATTAATAAGGATCTATCATCACCAGAAGATTCAGGATTTTCAAAGAAGAAGTTTTAGGAGAAAACATTATCTCCTCAAATATCTGGCTGTATTTAGATGAAAGCCAGAAAACTGAAAATCACTCGGGGATGAGATCTGCCTCTGATGTGCTTTATGTAACAGCAAGCAAGTCACATTGATGACATCCAGATGGGAAATTTAGATGTCATTTAATATGTAGTTATTCTATTCTAATCTATTAATCTGATAAAATTTTTACAGGTTATTATTATTTAATAGTCCATGCAGTAAAGGATTGGAGCCTTAGATTTCTGTACTAGAATTTTTTATTTGCATCTAACTTATGGTAAGTTTAAGAACACATGAAGTTAAAAAAAAAAAAAAAAAAAGAGAGACAACTTAAAAAACTAGGTTTTCAACACAGGATATTCAGTCTGAAAAATCATTTACGAGACATTACCTAAGACATTACAGGACATTTTCACAAGGGTATTTGCAAAACATGATCTTTATTAAACTGCAAAAGACAGGACTCACATGGAGACTTTTGAAAGACAAGACTCACATGGAATGGGAATCAGTGGTCTAAGAAACAGAAGAGATTGATGGTCTGCAGAAACACTGCTTGCTACTCTTAGGTACTTGCATGAGTGAGGAAAGAGTTTGCTTAATAAATATGCTATAGGAGACAAATTTGGATAAAAATTGCATTGGAGAAAGGCTTCACAATTCAAAATCATCTTGACAAATTAGAGATATAGTATGGGAAATAAAGATGAAATTCATTATGATAAATATGAAGAACTCTGTGGTAATAACAGGCAGCAGCAATTCAGGATAAGACTAATTCTTCAGAAAGTGAAAAATAGGTGATCCCTTTGGTTCTTTCCAAAGCCACTTTTCTATGATTTTAGTTTTACTAATTAGATCAGGAAGAGTTTTTTAATTCACTGCTATCCAGCCTTTTTAATCTCACATTTTAGGGTGAGTATATATCAAAACTTAGGGTAGCATTTTTTATATAGTCACTGTTCAAATATCTCGATAATCATAGAATCACAGAATGGTAGGGTTGGAAGGGACCTCTGGAGATCATCTAGTCCAACCCCCTGCCAGAGCAGGGTCACCCAGAGCAGGTTGCACAGGAACGTGACCAGGCAGGTTTTGAATGTCACCAGAGAAGGAGACTCCACCACCTCTCTGGGCAGCCTGTGCCAGTGCTCTGCCACCCTCAAAGGAAAGAAGTTCTTCCTCATGTTCAGGTGGAACTTCCTATGTTCAAGTTTGAGCCCGTTACCTCTTGTGCTGTCACTGGGCACCACTGAAAAGAGCCTGGCCCCATCCTCCTGACACCCACCCTTTAAGTATTTATAAGTGTTGATAAGATCCCCCCTCAGCCATCTTTTTTCCAGACTGAAGAGACACAAATTCCTCAGCCTTTCCTCATAAGAGAGGTGTTCCAGTGCCCTCATCATCTTGGTAGCCATTTGCTGCACTGTCTCCAGCAGTTCCCTGTCCTTCTTGAACCGGGGAGCCCAGAACTGGACACAGTACTCCAGGTGTGGCCTCACCAGGGCAGAGGAGAGGGGGAGGATGACCTCCCTCAACCTGCTGGCCCATTTTGCTCTTTTTAAAAGCTTAGGAGTGGGAAGCTTGAGTGACCAGGGAAGAATTGAAGGTACCAATGAAATGTTATAATTTTTTTTCCAAACTTAGTGTTAAATTATTATTGCAATCATATCTCTTTGTAATTTACAAGCAGGAGCCAGATTACATTGAAGTTTATGGAAATATTCCTATTGGTTTTTTTTCAGAGTGGACAGAAGTGATGAAATAATAGATGTTCATGGACCTTACCTTTGGGTACACGGATACAATAGGTCCCAGTGAAACACATTGCAACCACATCCATTTACATTTGCCTAGAAGCAGATGCATGCCTTAAAAAGCTGGGCTTTAAGTCCCGAGCCCTGCTAGTTCACACTAACTTTTTCATTTGAATATGAAATAGATAACTGGAAAATCTGGCTGCAAAACCAGCTGTTAAGAACTTTCTGATTTTTGAAAAAATAGACATTATTCACACATAGACTTCCTATATAGGAGACAATACTTTTCTGTCATCCCTATGGAAAGTACTGAGGCTCTGCATGCTGTCAATAGTACTTCTGAGGCTGTTCATCCCTCATATGTGAGGTGCTTTTGACTGGTTGTGATGTCAAACTCTGCGATGTTAGAAGAGATACACGGTCTTTACAAGAAATTGGATTAGTTTAAAATCAGTCATGGGCACCATCCAGAAACTTCATTGAAGTTGTAGAGCTGCTTCTTTTGGCAGAACCATTTGTTCCTGTCTAGAGGAAAACAATGCATATGATATAATGAAGAGAAACAAAAGAGAAAAGAACAATTAAGTACAAAAGGTTATACGTCTAATTCAGCTCAAAAACTGAGAAAGTACAGGATGTGAAAAAACTTTGCTAATTTAATAATTGTTGCATTATCATCGAAAGAAATGTGATACACAGAATTAACAAAAAAAGAATTACAAAGTTAGATGTACTATTTATATATTAATTTAATCATACCAAAGTGTATCTTGACTGTAAAAATCTCTCTAGAAATCCGTGTCTTATGGTCTGTATTTTCCTGAGTTCATGTGGGGCAAACCTGCTTTCTCCTATACTCAAAGCAAGGGAAGAAGAACCAAAATGTGTATCCTATGCTTTTATTCTTATATACATTTTAGACATTTTAATCCACAACTGGTAACTGTTGATGTTAACTGCTGGAAACAATTTACCATGTCAATTTTCATGTTCTGCACATCTCTGTACAACCTGTGCAATCTGTACAACCTCCCTCTGATGCCTCAGGCTTCACATAATTCTTGTGTAGTTGTCAGGAACTTTCCCTAAGACTCATGCAGTCAGTCTCCTCTGTCTCTTTGCCCCTGTTTTGCCAACAAAACTGTGGGAAGTAATAGTGAAAAATAATGAAGCAGACATGCAATCTTTTTTCTTAGAATCACACAGGCTTCCTGACTCGTTTCTTTCCCTACAGGACTTACCCCACTAATACCTATCTCTTTGTCTCCTTACACACATTACCTCTTTACTTCAGCATAATCCAGCTCCTACCCATTTATTTCCCACATTTCTTCACTTTACCTTGATCTGGTACTGCAGTCCACTCAGTTCACTGACATGGAAATCCTGTTTGTATTGCAGTAGAGTGAAGGGAGTAAATGTAATTTTGAAGCATGGAAGACTTTTGTCAGGAACTGGTTTTTTGTTTTATAAAACAAAATGATGCAGAATAAAATAAAAAGAAGGAGGGGAAAAAAATAATGAGCAGCTAAGATCCATTTTTTCTTCCTTAATATTAGACACCTCTTCTCTAATGTAAAGCCACAAAGTGGCAGGAAAATATTTTAAATCTGAACAATCTTACTGAGGATTTTGTAAACAACCTGTGTAGGAATCAAGAAAAAGTCTGACAGGATGAGAATAAGCATGGACGGCACAGTCTCAGCAATGATGACAGTCTGAGCAGACAGTTAGGTTACTTAGTGCACAAAAAGACTATCGTTCAGAAGCACATGTGTACTACCATAGTAAAGGTTAGAGGGATGGGGTGCTAGTGAGGAAGCTCAGCCTGTTGGTCCATGGTGTGCTGCCTACAGTGCAGCACACTTGAAGTCCTCCAGAGGTGAGCCAGGGACTCCTAAGGTAATAAGAGCCAATGGGGAAACACCAGGCGATTACCTCAAAAGAATCAAGGAGTGTTCCTCTAAGAAGATGACACAGTTGACAGGTTAGCTGAAGTGTCTCTACACCAATGCATGCAGCATGGGCAACAAAGAAGAGGAGCTGGGCACCATTGTGCATCTGGAAAACTATGATATAGTTGCTATTACTGAAACTTGGTGGGATTAATCCCATGACTAGAGTATGGCTATCAACGGCTACAGGCTGTTCAGAAGGGACAGGCAAGGAAGGAAAGGTGATGGGTTGGCCCTGTATGTTAGGGAGTGTTTTGATTTTCTAGTGTTTAATGATGGTGATAATAGGGTTGAGTGTTTATGGGTAAGAATAAGGGGGAAGGCTGACAAGGCTGATATCACAGTGGGAGTCTGTTATAGACCACCTAACCTAGATGAAGAGGCAGACAAAATATTCTATAAGCAGCTGGGAGAAGCTGCTAGCCATTTTTCTCATGGGGGACTTCAACTTACCATATGTTCTACTGGAAATACAACACAGCAGAAAGAAAAACATTCCTGGAGTGTGTGGAAGATAACAAACTCCTGACACAGCTGGTGGGTGAGCCAACTCAGGAAGGTGCCCTGCTGGACCTGCTGTTTGTGAAAAAACAAGGCCTTGTGGGTGATGTGTTAGTTGGAGGCTGTCTTGGGCATAGCAATCATGAAATAATAGAGTTTTCGACTCTTTGAGAAACAAGAAGGGGGGTCAACAGAACTGCTACCTTGGACTTCTGGAGGGCAGACTTTGGCCTGTTTAGGGGTCTGGTTGACAGAGTCCCTTGGGAGGCAGTCCTGAAGGGCAAAGGGGTCCAGGAAGACTGGACATTCTTCAAGAAGGAAATCTTAAAGGAGCAGGAGCAGGCCATCACCATGTGCCAAAAGACAAGCCAGCAGGGAAGAAGACTGTCCTGGCTGAACAGAGAGAGCTTTGGCTGGAACTCAGTTTATGACTTTTGGAAGAAGGGGTAGGCAACTCAGGAGGACTACAAGGATGTCATGATGTTATGCAGGGAGAAAATTAGAAGGGTCAACGCTCAACTAGAACATAATTTGGCTATTGTGGTAAAGCACAATAAAAAATGTTTCTATAAATATATTAAAAACAAAAGGAGGGCTTATGAGAATTTCTGTCATCTCTTGGATGTGGGGGGAACATGGTGATAAAGGATGAGGAAAAGGCTGAGGTACGTAGTGCCTTCTTTGCTTCAGTCTTTAATAGTAAAACCAGTTGTTCTTGGAGTACCCAGCTCCCTGAACTGGAGGACAGGGGCTGGGAGCAGAATGAAGCCCCTGTAATCCAAGAGGAAATGGTGAGTGACCTGCTACACCACCACACCATACACATAGACAGGTCTATGAGGGTGGATGGGATCCACCCATGGCAGTTGTGCTCAAAAANAGAAGGGTCAACGCTCAACTAGAACATAATTTGGCTATTGTGGTAAAGCACAATAAAAAATGTTTCTATAAATATATTAAAAACAAAAGGAGGGCTTATGAGAATTTCTGTCATCTCTTGGATGTGGGGGGAACATGGTGATAAAGGATGAGGAAAAGGCTGAGGTACGTAGTGCCTTCTTTGCTTCAGTCTTTAATAGTAAAACCAGTTGTTCTTGGAGTACCCAGCTCCCTGAACTGGAGGACAGGGGCTGGGAGCAGAATGAAGCCCCTGTAATCCAAGAGGAAATGGTGAGTGACCTGCTACACCACCACACCATACACATAGACAGGTCTATGAGGGTGGATGGGATCCACCCATGGCAGTTGTGCTCAAAAAAAA
>VXBH01002139.1:64094-75375 GCA_013400035.1 Rynchops niger
TTTCACTGGAAGGTTTGTCAAGCATTCTATCAGGCTGCCCGAGAAAGTGCTTGAGTCACCATCCCTGGAGGTATTTAAAAGATGTGTAGATGCAGTGCTTAGGGACATGATTTAGTGGTGGACTTGGCAGTGTTGGTTTAATGGTTGGACTTGGTGATCTTAAAGGTCTTTTCCAACCTAAACGATTCTGTGATTACGTTTCTCCACCTGCAAGAGTTAACATCTTTTTTTGCAATCATGGCTGCTTATATGAGTGTACAGTCCTGTTTTGTTTGGTCTACCTGTGCAACCTTAATAAGAATCAGTCATTGATGTAAGAGGTTCAAAGAATAATTTCAAAAGCAATGCATTGAAGTCTTTCTCAAAGCAGAACAAAAATTTAATCTTTTTTTTTTAGTTTTTATGTTATTTTCTAAAAACATAAACGTATATATTCTCCTTTTCCTTCAATACTTGACTGAAATAAAAATAAAATATAACCGCTATTGTTTTTTTCAATCAGCAATAAAGATTTTTGAAAAACCTTGGTGCTTCTCCTTTCTTTTCAATTAATGTTTTTAAATTCATTCTCTAATCTGTTTTCATTTTTCACTCAGGTTATAAACTTCTGAAGATCTCTTAGTATGGCAATATCTGTACAGTACTTTGTGATTTACACTGGAGAAATTTTACTCTGGTTTAAAGTAATTTTTTATTAATAAGTTATGGTGAAATATTAACAATCCTGGTAAAAGGTGGGATGAGAAATTTTCATGCTGCTGAGACTCTTTCACAATTTTTGGTCTGTTACTTGACACAGAACCATGAACACTGTTCTTACATTAAGATTAGGAAACACACTATTTCATTTCTAGGTTTCTGTTTTGCCTTTTTATGTTATATTCTCAAAGCTTTCACAAAACCATTTGCTATTTAGTACCATTTGTCGTTGATATCATCCTTTAGTTTTAGTGTAGGTGAATAATTTTTCAAAGCCTGGCTCAAAAATCTCACTGTTTTCTAAGAGATACCCATGGTTAATGGGCAGCATGCAATGTCCATAAGATTGCCACGTCACATGAGAATCAGTGTCATGTTGTTTTAAATGGTCTGAAGCTCAACTTTAACAACAGAGTTAAATTTATGCATTTAAAAATATTTAGTAGCTAATTAGAATGGTATAGAAGTTTTTTTTGTGTTTTGCACACCACACCAATTTCTATTCTTTTTCTTTTTACTGATCGCAGTAACTGCTGCTACGTGAATTAATCTATTTAGAATTCTAGGGACAGATAGAAATACAACCATGATAACTATGCTAAATACAGAGGCATGTGCAAAACTAAATTGCTTCAGTTTATGCAGTAGAAGTATCACATTTCCAAGCTGGCATAAGAGTATGCACCACTCAGACTTTCCCCATGTAATTTAAGCTTTGTGTCTGGCTGTCAAGCTATGGTCCAGAGAGGGATGGCTTTAAGCACCGGCAAAGCAGGCAGGATATAAACTGACCGCCAAGCTCGTGCCAGCAGAGGTGGAGGCTGTCTGCTGGAGCAGTGTCTGCTTTCCCAGCCACTGATTCTTCTTTCTGCCTGTAAAGCCATCTGCTTATCCCCAGCAGAAGCCCCAAGCACAATTTCTGTCTCACTTCCATTCCTCTTCCACAACCCTTTCCTCTTGCTGCAGGACTGCCTTTGTCTCCTTCTCCTCCCCTTCACTCCCTCTGCAAAACAAGGGAAGAGTGGAGATGGAGAGTGCATGAAGGGACTGGGCAAAAGGGAGACCCCTGCCCCTCCACTCCTCAGCCTCCCAAAAAACTTACTGAACCTTTCCATCTCTCAGCTAGAAGCAAGCCAAACCCTCTGAGATTCTCTGTCCTGCATAAAACTTCTCCAATTGCCAAGTAACAACTTTCTATTGCTTCTCGAGTGCCATAAACCAGAATTGTATTGATGCCGACCTTGAAACTGACACTGAGTATAATTTTACTTTAGCTACACATTGTAAGGGGACTTTACTTGACTGCATTGTCTGTTTTGATTATACCTTTATTATAGACCGCTATCTCCCTCTTCCTTACGAATTTGAAGTCCCTTTATATTTTGCCTTGTAAAGCAGTATTTAGCCAAATTTTACTACCTGCTGAACTCAAAGAAGTTCAGAGAAAGACAATAAGAATTATCAAAGGCATTAAATGCTTTCCAAAAGATGGATGAATGGGTAAGCTAGGATCTGAACTGGAGAAGAAACAGTTGAGGAGGATAAAATGGAAGTCTACAAAGACCTTAGAGAACTTGAATGGGCGTGTCTCTTCTGGTATGGGAGCAGAGGGAAGCAAATCAAACTAGGTTCAGAAAAAATGAAAAGCAGTGATTCCTCATACAGTGGATTACTGATTTGTGGAAGTTTTTGCTGAGGATGTAGTGGACTCTAGGAGTTTGTGTTTTTGTTAGCTCAAGGTAAGCTAAAGAAAAAAAAATCTGTTGATGGATATTAAGTACAGACAAACTATACCTTTTCCAGGAAGGCACTGAAATGTAATCAACCAGCAAAATTCGTACATTTCACTAAAAATGTACTTCAATAGATCTTTAGTTCAACAGTTGAAGAAAATTAAATGCACCAGCCAAAACCAGCAACAGATATTAAATAGATGCTATAATAGAAAAGACTGTAGAATTAATAATCTTGGCTAGTACCTCAGCTGCTTATAGTTGCGTGAAGTGTAGAAAAAAAATTGGTAATATTTCTTAGGTGTAGCTTGTGTTTAGAATATAGCCACATCTTCAAGAGTCAGCTACTAGTATTTTTTGGCATACAGGAATAAGTAGGATATACCTTGCTCTTCATTAAACTTTCTGATCATTTATTTCAGATTTTATTGTAAGCTTGAAGACAAGGCAACTGTTGTGGATAAAACTCATGTAGAACTAAGTCAACCACTTCTGTGCAAAGTGATTTTCAGTAAAAGAATAAAACGTTTGTCATAATTCATTCATTAGCAATTAAATTGCTTTGTTGAAGATGAGCTAATTAAAAACAAAATCTGCAGGGTAAACAAATATAAAACTGCCTATGAAACTCTTTTTAAAATTATGATGTGAAAAAATCTATGTGTAAATTAGTATTGATATATCTATGATTCTTTAGGTCCTGGAAGATTAATATGTCTTTACTTATGGTAGTCTAGAAGGTTTTCATAACTATAATTCTAATCCTATTACATTAACATCACGTAAAGACTGACACAAACAACTTTATTGCACTGCAGACAGAAGTATGGATATACTTGTGGTTCATGAAGTTCCAAAATGTTTGAAGTTTTCCAGATTCATGACCCAAATTAATATTGTTGACAAAAAGTAACCTGCCTGCCTTTAAAGCAGCAGCAATTGAAACTCTTAGAAGCAGATGTGAGAACCGCTCATTCTCTAAAGACACTGATTTTTTGGTAACAATCTCCAGCTACTTAGGTAAGTTAGACACCCAGGAGAGACAGGAGAACAAGACAAGAAAATCCCATCTGGAGAGAGGGATTAACTGAAAGAATTCAGATCTTCCCTTTGATTTTAAGGGAAGGTCATTGGGTCATACTCAGGAACACTTAACAGAAGCATGATCTGGTCTGTATTAAGAAATAAGGGATTTTAATTTTTTTTTTTTTGTAGGCACGTTAATATTCGTGAAGTTGTCCAAAGATTATGCTAAATGATTTGTAGATTTACCTGTGAAATGCTGAAGGCCCTCTTAGTTTACAGAGAGGAGAGAAGGGGAAAGGAGCTGGGGGGAAAGGTAGAATTGCCAAGGAGATCACACATGTTCACAGAGCATCTGGGAGAATTTATGGGCGAAATACTGCAAACAAGTTGTGAGGAAAATTCCCATTCTAGAGTCCTGTTCAACAAGCATCCCTGCATGTGGAATCACTTGAATATGCTTTCGATCAATTTTGTGCAGTGTTACTTAGTCTCTCTGAAGACATTGGAGGTGTCTGCCAGAATGACCCTGCCAGAAGCATCCTTAATTATGCCTGCAAAGAGATGTCATTCCTTTCACTTGTCAGTTTGCTCTTTCATACTGAAATTCAAACCAAACTTTGTAGCTTTTGGACAAATACACAAAAATTCTTGGGATTTGTTTATAACTACTTTTTTATATTCGGATCCATCCTTTCCAGAGAAAGGAATTATTTGTGTTTGATGGACAAAATGAAATGTTAAGCAAACACTTAGAGAAAAATCAATATGTATTTCGAGTAATGCAAATATTTAGATAGCCAATCAGAAAATTGTACATACAGTTACAGAACAAGAAAAACAGTTTTTACCTGTAGACTTTTTCAGTTTTCTACCGAAGACTTTCAAGGTATTTCTCAACAGGTAAAGCAGTTTTGATACAAACTTTTCCTGAATCCTACCTCTCAGAATTAGCTTCCAGCACTAGTGTGTGGGGCTGGAGATGCAGCACTTGGGCATGGTAAACTTCAGGAATATACAAAATAGAAGGTCCACTTAGCTGTATACAAGAAGTTCAAACATTTTATTCTAAGTTTCAGAGAGTGTTGTGCTTCTACCTAACCAGAAAGTCTTACCTCTGCTGCTGTGATGAGGCAGGATACACTTCATTATAGGGGCAGGGTCAGTGGTAGCAAGATGACCGTGAGTTCCACCTTATGGGGAATTCTGGTTGGTTCACTGGAACAAGGGGAATCAATCAGCAGATCAGCTTTGGAGAGCACAGTTCACTCTGTAATTCTGTAATACACTGGATTTGGAGGTGAAACCACCTTAGAACAGTTCTGTCTTCTTGTCCTGTGTGTTTTGATGCCAAAAGACAGTTTACATTTAAGTAGCCCTTGTGAAAATCAAACCTCTTCATGTATTTCATAAAAGAAGTTACTCGAGTCACCACTGAAATCTGAAAAGGTTCTCCTGATTTTTTTCAGATTATCTTTCATATAACTGAATGAAGTATAGCCATGGGATGATCAGGATTTTTTTAAGCAACAGTTATAACAGTTATAATATCAGTTTATTATAGTATAATATTTGTAAAACATTTCTGTAGTTTGTTTACTTACACAGTGAAGGCAGATCAGATAAGGTGGTAACAAACAAATTCTCAAAGCAAATAATATTTATTTATTATTTATCTAAACTAGTGGTGTTAGATTCATATGTGGAGTGTGGGAACTGTAGTGATTGTGATGTTAATATTCATCACTTATCCGAGTTCCAGCTGTTATAAAGAGACAAATAGAGAAAATATTTTGTAGCCTTCAGTAACAACAAAAAATAATCACCATAAGGATTAGTGTAGTTCATCCAGAAGAAGGTTCAAATTACTTATAGTGGACTGTCAGAAGTAAAGTATTATACAATCAGAAGAGATCTTAAAAATTGACCACAATTCTAGAAAATAATTTTTTGCTATGAAATATTGAAACACAGGCTTTTATACTACCTTGTAGATAGTATGCCACAAGAAAGATTCCCTGAATGCATTTCCTGGTGCATTTTTTATTTTAAATGTGTTAAATTAAATAATACTTAGGCTTCTTCCAAGCCACCTTTGGCTTGGAAAAGTTTTGTCAATTCAAGGCTTCCTGTCATCACACAGACTATCAATGATAAACTATTTTTAAGAAGACAGAAGATTTCAGTAATACCACAGTATTGGAACAATCTCTTTCAGGAATACATTTGCCTTATGGCCTCCATATCACCATTTATTTTACAGAAAGATGCTTTTAGCAATAACAGTCTGGAAATAGGCAGCTTCTACTTTCAAGCAGAAAACCAACCCAACTTTAAGAATAAATCCATGTAGAACACGATTTTGGTTAATATGGGTAGTTCTGGTTGGCAAATTGCTTTTTACTCTCTAAAATGAGTTTTACTAATGAAAACATTTAAAGTTGAAAAGGGAGAAAAATACTTCTCTGACATTAAATTAAATCAAGTACTGTATCCAGCATTTGAAATCTATTTCAGATGGAGATTGATGGAATTAAGAATACTTTTAAAATTAAGATCGTATGGAAGCTTATAGATAGGAAATGCTGTTTTCTGGATATGCTTGTGCCTCTGGAAAATCTTCAGTTTTGAACTCATAGGGCATGAGGAAACTTTTGGTCTTAAATGATTTTTTCTCTGCACAATTTTTAGTATTTTTCCATACTGGTTTGTTTCTGCTAATATGACAATCTGATTGTTTCCTATAAATGTAAGACTGGAAATGCACCTCCAGACTCTGGCAGGAAGCTTCTTACAAATTCAAAATACCTGTTTTGACTAGTGAGCACAAGGCTCATCTGACAGGTGCTGGGGAGCCATGTGAGGCACGCTCCTTGTTTAAGCACAAGTTTCTCTTAAATTGAGCAACTCAATTTAATATTGACATATTTTTACCTTAAGTAGCATAAGATGCCGGTGGCTCTTGGCTGATACACAGGTTGATCTTGAACATGTGATATTGCAAGATTTCCATATTGATGCAAACAAATGTGACAAATAGAATGGATCCATTCAGGTAATTGTACACAAAAGAAGGCATTAAGTGCTAGGAGCTAGGCATCTGAGTCATTCATCTGCCTTCTTAGATCTTAAAATAACTTTATATATCTGGCCTTAACTGACCATGGTGGCAGCGGAAAAATGTGAGCTGAAGTGCAACTTTTTTGCTTAGAAATGATTCAATACCAAATTGAAATGAAGAAAATTCTAGGACTGCTGCCCGGACAAATGTCAAAGTCATACAGTAAATCAAAGTAATCCTGGAGCACTTTTTTAAAAGGTCGTAAAATGCTTGTAAAGGAAAATGTTTTCTCTGGAAAGGAAAATGTGGCCAAAGATATTACCTGTTACCACCCCTGACTGTACTCTACGCATGGAGATTTTTAAATTAAAATATGAAATAATTGCAATGTCTCATTTTTCACACAGGGATAACTGTGAGCAAATTTTGCCTTTTTGACAAATATTTTGGTCTTTTTGTTTTTATTTTGCATTGCTTTATCTATTCAGTCAGTGTCCTTCCACTATTTTGGGATGCATATCCTGCAAATAAATAGGTTAAAAATAGTCTTTATCACAGTCACAGAAGACAAATGTCTAATAATTTTTTGTTTTAATAACAAGATAAGAAAAAAAGAAAATATATTTTCTTGGACGAAATTTGAGGAAAGAGCAACAGAATGGGAGAAAAAAGAGTGACCGGAAAACAAAATTGTTAAAAGGCCTCCACAAATAATTTAAGAAAAAAAAAATTGCTATTTTCCTTTTATTTAATGTTATGATTTTGAAGACAGTTCGGCATCTGTGTTCTGGGCAAGATGTGAGATATCTTTATATGGAATTACTCTTATGGTTCTAATAATACAACCTTAAAAGGGAAAAGTATTGTTTTGGTGTCTCTGTTCCACCTCCTCCGAAGCTTGTTGGTATACCAGCTGGAGGAAGCATAGATGTTGTCTTTGCATCTATTTTCCTTCCTGGAGGGAAAAGAGCATTACATCTATTGGATGAGTGCAATTCAGTAATGTTGATGTAGTCTCAGTCTATATATCTGAAAAAATCTGCTTTATTATTATAGCCTTCTTCAGTTTTTCTTAGATAATGAAGATGCCTGTAGTGAAAATCAGTGAAGAAAGAATTTCAAAGCAGGTTCTTTCTGCTTTTCATATTATTTGCCTAATTTAGTTCTGGCTAGCTAGTTATTGTGGGTTTGGTTTGTTTTTTTTTTTTTTTTTTTTTTTTTTTTTTTTTTTTTTTTTTGGTTTTTTTTGGTTTTTTTTTNATGAAGGCTTGTTTTCAAGAATGTTTTTAAACATATGGCAGTTACACATGTTAAGAATATGACTGTCTGAAAGCTACATTACTGAGCATATGCTCAAAATTCTACCTCAGTGGGCATACTGGAGTCAGCCAGTGCTCACAAAGCAGGCACTTTTGTATTTTAAAAGGGATTATTGGCACAATTCTAAGTGAACAAAGACTTTGCCTAAACACTCAGAGAAAGCTTGCTGGTGAAGACACAAAAGACAGGTTTTCAAAAGCAGCTATGTAAATGTGGTACCTAATTGCCATTGATGCAAATTTCGAAAAAATCGCATGAGGAAATGCCCTGTTTTCTTTGACTTGGAAGGAGCTGCCACGATGTGTGGTACAGTCATTTCCGACTGCAACCTGGGCTGCATCAAAACAAGTGTGGCCAGTCAAGGGAGGTGATTCTGCCCCTCTACTCCACTCTGGTGAGACCCCACCTGGAGTACTGTGTCCAGCTCTGGGGCTCCCTTCCAGAGGGCAAGTCCAGAGTAGGGCCACGAAGATGATCAGAGGGCTGGAGCACCTCTGCTATGAGGACAGGCTGAGGGAGTTGGGGTTGTTCACCCTGAAGAAGAGAAGGCTCCGAGGAGACCTTATAGCAGCCTTCCAGTACCTGAAGGGGGCCTACAGGAAGGATGGGGAGGGACTCTTTATCAGGGAGTGTAATGATAGGACAAGGCGTAATGATTTTAAATTGAAAGACAATAGATTTAGATTAGATATGAGGAAGAAATTCTTTACTGTCAGGGTGGTGAGACACTGGAACAGGTTGCCCAGGGAAGCTGTGGAGGCCCCATCCCTGGAGGCGTTCAAGACCAGGCTGGACGAGGCTTTGAGCAACCTGATCTAGTGGGAGGTGTCCCTGCCATGGCAGGTGGCTTGGAACTAGATGATCTTTAAGGTCCCTTCCAACCCAAACCACTCTGTCATTCTGTGTGTGATTCTGTGATTCTGTGACATGGGTGTCTTTACACAGTGATGCACAAAAGACCTTGTCTCCTAAAAGACGCCTCAGAGGAAATAAAACTGGTGCTATTTTGCGATGAGAGGCCTTTCATTTTTCAAGCTAGTACAACATCCCCTTCTGTTGAGAGCAAACACAGGGAGTCTGCCAGCACTGAGTTAATTACAGAAGAGCTTCAGCTCTTATTTTAGTGACACAAAGCTCTGACACTGCTTCGATGCGGTTCTTCCCCTGCACTTCAGTGCCACATGTTCATGTCCCGGCTGGGGCCTTCATCTCTTGGTGAGACTGTTTTCTGGAACTCAGTGTTCTTGGTGCTAAAAGCAATTATTACAAAGGGGGAAATTCAATCAGGAAGGCAAAAACTATAAGGCAAAGCACTGTGTGGTGCCTGTTCACTGATTCATAACTAAGGATAGGAATTAAATAGTAGGTTGGTTTAGACTCTGCCTTTCCCAGCAGCTTGCCTCTAAGGCAGCTGCTATAGTGTCTTGTGGGATGAATTAAAGGGGGGGAGGAAATGTGACAGTAAAAATAATAACAACAAAAAGTGTTTGTCTTGGTTTGTCTTTTAAGGAAATGTCACTTCTTTCTCTTGGGTTGCATGTATTTTTCAATAGCTTTTATGTTAAGAGCATCTAAGTTTTATATATCTGAGTGGCCATGGATTTTAAATTTAGTATTTTAAAGGTGGATTTATACAAATACGGATAATGGAAAACTATGTGTCATATGCATAAATCTAAAAAACCTGATTTGTTCCTATTTGTTACTGTTCATAAGATGCTGAGGCTTTTGGATGTCAGACGTGAGTCTGAACACTTGCAGGATTGAAGGAGCAGACACTTTGCCTTTGTGCATAGTGGATTATTGCAGTGGGAATAGCTTCTGAGGGACAAATATATATGTATGTGTGTGTGTGTGTATACATACACATATACATATATATATATGTAAAAAACTTGTAAAGGTTCTGTTTTGCTTTAATAGAGCGCCTTGCAAAAAAAGGGCCAAATCTACTGGTGGTCATTGAGGGAGTGTTCTGTGCAGTTCCACACCGTGTGTGTCATGCGCATGAGTACTTTTTGACATCTATGGTTAAAAATTACTGGCTGAGATTTATGCAGCCACCCATTTAGAATGTTTTTTGTTTTAAAAGTCAAATGGAAGGTGTGCAAAGTCTCTCTAATGTAAATTGAAAACCCCCACCAAGTAACCAGATCATACAGACAGAAAGCTTGATGTTTCCTGATGGAATAAACAGTGCTTCCTATCTGTCCTTAGAAAACTGCAGAAAACTGTCAGAGGTATAGATCAGACTATTTTGCGTCTGTCAAAATATTCTGTTACTGCTTTCAGTAGTCAGCCAAGGCCAAGAAAAAATAACACAACAAAAAGAGCATCACTCACACCAATGAGGAACTATTTAGCTACAATCCTTTTATCTGTTCAACAACCTGTTGCTATGGGTTCTCTTTCCACCAACACAACGGACTTAAACAGGTAGCATCAGTAGTGCCAATAGCACATGCTAATCCTCAAAGTGTTGACAGGAGACCAGACCACAGACTCCAAACTGTTACTCTTTACAGTGAGGGAGTCAAGGCAGCTCCAGTGATTTCAAAAATTAATCACAGAAACAGCTGTTGGAAAAAAAAACTGTGAAAAAACACAGTTTTAGTAGTGCCAAGGATAACATTGATCTCAAAAGACAGTCAGAAAACCCTCACGTGTCAAATCAAACAATTTTGATGGTTTCTAGAAGGTAAGCAACCATTTATGTGCGGACCCTGACTACTGTTTTCCTTCATTCTTTTGCTTAATTTAAGCGCTTTTACGATTTTGACTTTAAAAAAGTTAGTGATAATTAGACATTGTTACTAAAATTTGTTTAGATATTTTGATCTCATTACAATGCAGTTTCTTGTTGGAAGGGTGAGACCTCTAGAGTTCATAAATTTATAGGAAAGGATTTTGTGCAAAAATAGGTTTTATTCTTAGAATCCTACCTCTGGGGTTTACATTCATATATAGGGATCTTTATTTGTTCATTTATTCATACAAACATAAATGTGCAAATGCAATCCATCTACACCCAGAAGGGCTTAAACAGCGCTGGGCATATAAAAGCAAAGCAACAGTTTGAGTTGAACTTAAGATTTTTAAGTCAATCTCTTATTTTTTAAATATTTGGCTTTATTCAGAATGTTGTGGACCTGTGAATACTGTTCCCTAACTTTGTGTGAAGACGAGTAGTCAGGTTAAGTTTGGAAGCATCTCCCAGCATTTCCAGAGTTACGTTACATGCATTATGCCTTAAGCATATTCATGGGAACCATAGACAAAGTGACCCATTCAGCATCATCATATGTGACATTCCAATCCTATACCCTAAGTATTCCTGCATCTACAAAAAATATAGCATTTATACATTTCTACCTAGGAACTGTGTGGAGAGTTTTACCAGCCAGTGAAAGGAACTTAAGCTTCCTTTTCTTTCTTTTTTTTTTTT
>VXBH01002139.1:75389-91735 GCA_013400035.1 Rynchops niger
TTTTTTTTTTTTTAATGAGCGTTTAGTCAAGATTTGGTTTGTTTCTTACAAGACAAAACCAAGTTGGATGCAAGTAGAACAAAAATTGCATTAGATTTTCTTATGTCTACTAATTAGCTGATGAATGATGAACATGTCAAGCTATTGCTTGATTTCCTTTTCCTTCCTCTCCATTTTATACTCTGTCTGTAAAAGTCAAATCACATGATTAAATGACACTTAAGTATTTATTCAGGAATCTTTATTATTGAGACAAACATTTAAACTCAGAAAAGTCAGTGACAGAAGGTATTTAAGAGATCAGGCAAATAAAAACAGTAGTTTCACAAATATATATCTTTTGAAGACATGGCAAAGAAGAGCATTGTGGTAAAGGGTCTAGTTGAAGATGTCCTTGCTCATTGCAGGAGATGTTGGACTAGATGACCTTTAAAGGTCCTTTCCAACCCAAACCATTCTATGATTTTATGATTCTATTATTCTATGAAAGTATTAGCAGATACCGGTGTTACAAAAAAGACAGGAGAAATGTGAAACAAAGACTGAAATTTTTATGATAAACTAATGACTAGCTTGAGTTTCAGGAGAGCACTGAAGTGGGTTCTGTTCTTGGTGTGCTTGTCTTGTTTTCTGGATGATTTTGAAGAAGTTGCCATGTCTATTTCCCATTACTGAAATTAAGGATAACAACATTTTCCAGATTTGTAAATTAACTTTGGAATAATGCACTCTTTTGTAGGTAGTTTAATCGATGCTGTAGATAGATATGCTAAAGCAATATGAAAAGAGTGATTGATTTTGAATTTCTAGTTGTGAAAATACAAATTTAAAATACGCCTTAAAAATTAAAGACACAAAGGTCTTTTTTCTTTTCCTCCAGAAAAGATTCAAATCTGACTTCAATATTAGTCCAGATGGCTTTTGTGGAATAAGTATAGATGACATGAGTACTGGTACACACAAGGTCTTTCAGTCAACAGCTGCTACCACCCCATAAGAATGCCTTTCGTTAATAAATTATTACCGAAAGTCATTTAACATTACAGGGTTTTATATATTTTTTTTTAACAAGTATTTTTTACCTTATTTTACTATCCCATCCAAAGACCTAAACGGAAATCCTGTTAGGGGAGCTGAGAAGTGTTTCCATGGCCCACAAGTTCCTGATGCTCACGGTGGCCATACGACGTCCATCAGTTGAATTAACCATCATTTTGCAATGGCCTAAATATGCTGACAGTGCAAAAGCCATCTCCAGAATATCACTGTGATCTTGATACACTGTGAAACTTCCTGAAAGAGTGATACTTTTTTAAGGACTATGAGGTAGTCCTCTGTGGTTTCTCTTTTCTTTACTCGTGCTAATGACCAACATGTAAGCTCATTTAGCTGATCATGAAAGCTTTTAGGGATCATTGCTCAGAGTCACAAAGTAGGAGTAGAATAAATCCAGTGAAGAGGAGAAGAAAACAGTCGCAGTTTGTAAAATCCTGCTCATTATAGCACTTTGAATATCACTGGATGAGTCAAATTCCATGCCATGCTGGTTGTGTGCTTTAAAGCATACGTTTACACTAGCCATGGAGTATCCACAGCAATGCTCCATATTCACACATTATAGTTCATCTCAAATTCAGATTTGCAGCACACAGAAGTTTTCAGAATTGCACGTATTTGCTGGCTTTTTGAAAGGTAGGGAATGTGACAAAAATTATTGGAAGCCAAAAATTATTGTCAGCTGAGTGCCTGCCTGGAGTTGGCTTCCGCCCTTTGTTTTTGTTCTGTATTTCTGCTATACATTTCAAGAATTAAATCACCAAAGTGGAATATAATTTCTGTTAGTACAAGCAATCTAATATTTCTACACTTGGGAATTACTAGCTGCTTTCAATCAAATTTACTTAAGTGCTGCCAGCAGATCTGTCCTTACCCTGCAGACGTAATTCGGTTCCCTTTAAAGCATACCTTGCCTACTTATGGGGAAATGATCTCTTTTTCCATTAGCATTTCACTGAGTCTTCCTTGTCGTATGTCTTAGTGGATATGTGTGCAAATTTTTAAAGGTCTTTTCCAGAGGCACTGTGCTATTTCTGCACATTAACTCTTTTTGGCATTGAAGCGATGTGCAGAATGCAGACAATGTTTCAGGGTTTTGCATGTTATGCGCACACACGTAAATGCATGCAGGAGAATGACAAGCATATTTCATTGCCAGATCCAAACTCCTCTCTAAGGTCTATTCAGTGAACTGCTTCTATTCAAGATCTGCTTAAATGAATCAGTGTTTTGTGGCTAAAGACAAAATGTGGGATCTGTGTGAAAGTTTTCAGGTGGTTGTGTATGGCTCTGATAACTTAACAGCCGTAATAAACCAACTGTTTACTTGAACACAATTTTCCCTTTATTAAACTCTGCTGATTGCCAATAACAGGAGAGTATGGAACATTTTGTTTTACTCTGTTTCTTAGTGCTGCAGATTGAATTTTTAAGTGTATTCTTCTTCTGGTTTTAACTATAATTTTTATCATTGTAATAACAACTCTAGTATATTTTATGTGAAGGGTCATGGAAACACAAAATTAATGAGCTTCTGTCCCTCAAAATTTAATTAAAACATATCTCACATATATATATATAGACCTTCACATAAACCTGAATGGATTCCCCTGAAAGTCTTCAACATGGTAGAAAACCTTTTTATTTTCAGCATTTTTAGAGCATATCCCAAACCCCACTTTTCACTACTGAAAAAAAAAAAAATTCTATTTTTATCAAATAAGAAACTGTGTATTTTGTATTACTAAAATAAATCAGCTTTTGGTTTCTCAAATGTACTCATGTTTGCTGTTTTCTTTGTCAAGCAAAGGTTTTTCCCAGTGAAATAGATTTTAACACTTTTCACTAGACTGCAGCACTTTGTTTCAGCCACTGCATGGTGCTGCACTAGGCTGCAAATGCACAGCAGGTCTCTGCGTGTCATTTGAAAAGTGTCTTTGTTGATGAAGGCTGGTCTCCGTACTTCACAGCCGAAAGAAGGAGAAGGAACTGTTTCCCTGAGATGCAAGAATGTGCTTCAGCTCCGCTCGTCAATAGCAGGGAGGGATTTCTGCAGCCTGGGCTGGGGCTGGTTCCTCCTCCCCTTCTGCTTCTCCACTCACTGGCATACTTTGTGTGAAAAACTAGTGCTAGATGTCCCCCAAAATACTATAATCTCATCTCAGTAAGGTTTTACACTCACTCTGAAAAGATGTAAGTGACCAGACAGGACAAGAGTTACTGTCAGAGTGGATGCTAAATCATCCCTGTGTTTCTATGTAGAGGTTAATGAGGAAGCTGAAATACCAATCTCTTTAGCTAAATTTCACTTTTCCCTTCCCTGGGCTGGTTAACCTGCAGCACTGAAAGGATTCCAGCACTATCGACCAAAATATTGAGAGCCAAAAAGCATGTGGAGACAGACGGGTTTAGATTTTATCAGCGGTAATGGGTATCATGCAATGGAGGCAGGACACTAACAAAGCTGGTTATTTCTCTTGTGGAAATAATAATGTTCATTTTATATTTCTCCTTATAGAAACAGTGCCACAATACAAGCTTTCAGAGTCACTGCTAATGCAAAGCACTCTGCAAGGGCAAATACATATTAATAATAATATATAAAACAGTAGCAAGAAATCAAAGTGCTATGAAAGATATTGAAATTTATATTTTCCAAATGAAGACTGTTTTTGTTTTAAGTAGCATATGAAGTTAAGACAAAAAAGAAAAAAGGCTGGGAAAACTGAACAAAGTGCTGATATCCTAACTGTAACTCACCATATTTTTTATTTATATGTACAGCAGTCACAAATCCCTTAAACATTTTTTTCTAAATTTTTCACCTTTGTCAAAGCCTCATTACTTAGCATAATAAATATGACATATGTAATTAAGTTTATTTAGAAGTGGTTTTTGC
This sequence comes from Rynchops niger, assembly GCA_013400035.1. NCBI lineage: Eukaryota > Metazoa > Chordata > Aves > Charadriiformes > Laridae > Rynchops > Rynchops niger. The sequence continues at coordinate 79,345 of VXBH01002139.1, forward strand.
TTTTATAGGAATCATAAGCATGAAAGTGATGGGTTTGTTGTTATTGTAGATGCATAGATTTTTCATCTTTCTCCCTCATTTGATTTGCATCTTTTTTTTTGCAGAAAAGTTGTATTCTGACAAAATCACACTTGTATTAAAAAAGAAGAAAGGTGGATTTGGTTTAGTTTAGTCAAATCAAATCTGGGTATTTAGAAAAAAAAGATTAACCTGGGAATCTCAGTGAAAACCTATAATGTTTTCCTATATTTATGGATATATAAATGTATGTATCTTCATTGTTTTTGTCAATGTTTATATATGAATATGAATTATTATATATGAATTAAGCATAAGGGTATGAATGCTTAATGCTTTTATATTTTTGCCTACTCTCTAATCATATGGAATCTATTTACTCTGTACAGCTGCATTGCTTGTTGAAGCTGATTAACTTAAGATTGCCACAATATAAATTTAAGGAAGTGTAGGGGGGAAAATCACATTCTTTTAGCTTATTATGAATACATAAAAAAATTTCAAAATCCATCTAATGAATTTCTTTCATTCAACAAATATGCTTTTGCAGGACAACAAACACCAACACCTACATTTCGAGTGCACATTTCAAAATAAAAGTAGCGGCTTGGTTTGAAAACCTAGAGTTTAAGGATGGATGGAAGAAAATGCACAATCAAAGGCTTCTGGGTATTTCCAGATGTGAAAAATGTGAAAATGATTAATACGTTCCTGTAATTCAAAATTAACACAAAGAGTTTTTACTAAAGCTCTCTATTCATATCTTCTGGAGATGTAGGAAGTACAACCACTGGATAAACACAGGATTTCATCTTTGAAGAATGATCTCTTTCTAAACTGGAGAACTAACTTGGTTTATTTTAAATTTGGGAAGGTTCTAAATAAAGATGAATGAAAAAGAGAACCTAATATGGTACCCATAAATAATGGTAACTTCTTTTAATATCGAAGGTGCAAGAAAGATGTTAGTTTCTTAAATAATGATTTAGTTGTAGGTCTCCTTATAACTCTCACAATTTAATCCTTAAAAGCTAACACTTTATTTTGTCCTTTATGTTTCCTTGCTTTATTAGCTTACCCTCTCAGAAATGTTTAAATTTGAGGTGGATCATAAAAAAAAATTGGTGAAGGTTTTTCTTTTTTTTTCCTCCTGTAATATTTTCCTGCTGTTTCCCGACAAAATTATCATATTGAAAATGGAGATACCTTATCTTTTTCATTTTAATGACACAGAAAATGCATAGAGAGAAAGATTTTCTTATGTCTTCAATAATATATTCTCAGTCATTAATCATTCAGGAAAAAAGTGTGAGTCATACTGCAGGAACATGTAAAACAATAGTTGGAAGCAAGCTGGTGAAACTACAGCCTGTGATACGAAAAGGCTTCCAGTTTTCTTTATACAACAGTTGTACAAGTATACACAAAATTAGGTTTATTTTATAATCCGTGTCTATCTGAGGAGTGACCTAAATTGATTTTGGCAGTTATAGATTGGATTCAAAAAAATATTATTCCTTTTAATGTGTCTGTGTGTCATATTGTCCCTAAGCAGGCAATGAGTTGCTATTCAACTGAGGCATAGGACTATTAGTATTAAGCTCACTTGATTTTTCTTATTGACATAGGATCAAAGAAATTTGATCAGAACTAGTGATGAGGAAAACAGAAGACTCAACTCCTACCCTGAATATTTTCAAGTCTGAAGCATTTAAGTCTTTAGGTTTTACAGCTGTGCACTGGAGCTGGTTTGCAGAGGTGTTAAATGCCAAACTTGGTGGTTCAAGTCAATGTGTAAGTGAGTGATAAGCATACCTGAAAAGGTTTGAAATATGTAACAGTCTTTCCATTGATTTCGGGATGGAGACAGCAGAAACAAGTCATCTTGTTGGCCTTAATGAAATACTGGTTTCCTTCCTCTATGACTTTTTCAAAAGCCAAAGCTGAGCCAGTGGCTGGGTTACCAACCTGAGATGCTGGAGATCAAGTCAAGTCCTTTTTGCTGTTGTTTAGTGGTGGGATTTTGTTTTGGCTTTGTTTCGTTGCATAATTCTCATGTAAGTAAATGTTGGAGGAGGCATAAATTACACTTTAAAAATAATCTATTTCCCTAAATCAGTCTAAAAATTCTAGGAGTTAAAACCTACTGAAAGGAGAGATCTCCACATTGACACAGTGCCACATTTTTGTCTGGTCACAGAAGCAGCATAATTTCTCAACATTAAGTCTATTTCAGCTGTAGGCTGATAATTATAATATTTTTTAAAAAGAGGGTATGAGCTACAGTCCTAAGGGAAAACAAGTAAAATACAATTTTTAATGACCACCTTCCCTGCCATTCTACTGGTGGGGTTTTTTTCCACACAAAACTACAGCTATTTTTAACTGTAGTCCATATGACTGATTTTTTTTTTTTTTTTTAAATTGGGTTTGGTGGAAGAATTTCAACACAAGGCAACAGGAACTGTGAAAACCTGGTATTTGTGAGAGTTACATTTCTAAATATGGATGTAGATGCCTACATTCACATAATAGGATTGGAACCCTGCATGTATATCCTGCATATTTTGATTCTGAACTGATTTCTTTGTTTAGTTACTTGTTCTCAGCTCTTGAGGGGCTAGTATCAAAGCCTGATATTTTAAATAGATTATGCTGAATATAGTCATAATTTTAAATCCAGAAATAATGTTTCTTACTGTCCCAAATCCATACTCTGAATACAAAGGTACATATTTGTATCAAAAATGTGTTGAGCCATTCATTAATTAGTAGCATGACACTAAGACTTGATATTTATTAATTTTAATTTTCTTTTGTGTCTTGTGTCCTCTTCTATCGCTTTATGTGAAAATACATTAGTTACACACCTATCATAAAGGTATCTGTACTGGTGATAGTAGAGGATACTGAGTGGCAAGCCTACTCTCTGTAATTGATCAGAGCTTTGTCATCTTGGATGTTTCCGGACATCTGTGAAAGGTTTAAATTAATCTGCTCAAGGGATAACAGCATGATATAGAACTCTTTTGTTCTCTTTGCACTAAAATAATGTAACTTGAAGTGAGTAGGAATGAAAATCAACCATAATAAAAATGGTTGGTACAAATACTTTGATTTTACTAATGTATCTGGTCAATCATACAAGTGACTTTTGACTCAATGCCATTATTTTTCTTTACCTATTCAGGGGCTTTATTCTTGTCATAGGGAAAAAAGAAAGGGTCCAGATTAAAAATTTAGGTAGCTATAGGTCTTGATTTGATTCTGTGTGTCAGACATCATTACTGAAAACAGGCTATGGCAACATAAAAGATGAAGCTTTGGTGAATCTGTATTTTGCAAGCTTGTTAAAAATCTAACCATATTAAATATAAGTTGAAGTAGTGCAGATAAGGAGTACAGGGACTTTGGGGCAGCCCATCAGAGAGGTTTAGTGAGCTTTGCAGTGAGATGTACTCATTGAAAGAAGTATATGCTTATAGATGGTCCTTAAACACTGGAGTGAGAGGAGATAAATGAAACAAAATAAAATTAATCAATGTTTCAAGCAAAAATTAAGTTTGATTTTTTTTTTATTTTTGTTATTCATACATTTTGTTTTGGCAGTGTAGCAGCAGCAGTGATCCAGGCAACTTTTATCTGAAACATTAGCCTGGCCCAGTAGGTGTCAGATTAGATATACATTACTCCATTATCTCTGTCTACTACCCTGCATCAAGAGGACTCTGGAGATGGGGCTCACGAGGGAGGAGGAATAAATAAAGGATATCTCTTTTTTGTTTTGGAGCAGTGCTTTTACCATTAAGAAAAATCAATAACTGGATTGACTGCATTCAGTAGGGAGTATTATTGTTTCCCATAATGTATCTAATGCATATCATTACCAAAGTAATCACATTATTATCTGCCTCTGACTTCCTACTTGCTTGGCTAGACATAGACCCAGAACTCCTTGTAATGGTCTTTTTTTTTTCCCCTTCTTCTTCAAAATTGCTGCAAATTGTATTTCTTCCCAATTCCTTTATTAGCTGTTTGAACTGTCCAGTACCTCTGAATTAAGTTTTTTCTTCCTTCTCTATTTCTGTTTACTCACATTTATATAAACCAAAGCTATCATTAACTTGAAATTTGGCTTTTCAGTTTCATATAATGTCATGATGCCATCTTATTGTGGATATATTATCACGTACCTTTTAATAGCAGAGAGAGAGAGAGTATGTCCTTCATTCCAGCAGACTTCTGTCAGACTTCAAATTAAGGGTCCCACAATGAGGACCTAGGGTTAGCAAAGCAATACCGTAATACCCAGGGAATTCAAAGTGAAGGAAACTTTTAGAAAAGTCTGATAATGACTGAACAAAAAGGAAAAAAACCCCACAACATTAAGGTGGTCACAGGAAATTGATAATAGGGATTAAAAAAGAGAAGAAAAAAGGGAAGAGCAGGAAGCAATTAGAGCTTGTGGAAGGCTTATCGATGAAATCAAACCAGGACCATTTTCATTAAATAAGAAATAAGGATGTGCTCTTTGTATTAATTCAGAAGGTTGGCCCATGGTCTCCAGACAACTGGAAGACCTTTTTGGCATGAGATTTATTCCACAACTCAGGAAGTACCATGATTTTTTCTTCCCTGAATTAGTTGTTAATAGTTGCAAAGTAAATCTAGGTAGTCAGAAATGTGAATCCCTACTAATAATTCTGTATGGATTATGATAGAGGCATGGACATTTTGGTTTGTAAGGGATGCATTGCTTAAAAGAGAGCTGACCTTTGGCAAACAAACTCCCAAATGCTCAACTTGAAATGCTTTTGCAGTCACTATCATTTGTCCATTATATGTTGGGAGGGTCTTAAGCTTGAAAGCTGTCAGTAAATGAAGCTCGGAAACGTGTGTTGAATGAACAACCTCTTAGCCAGACTTGTGAGGTCATTCAGCATACAGATGGGTCATAAATGGACCTCTGAAAATTTCTTTGTTTTTTCTTCCTGTGACACAGCAATCACAAATCTTCAAAGGCACTGAAGGGTGTACTATTTTCTGACAAAACAGGCATCGCTAGTACAGAGTTCCATGAGAGAGATGTATTGTAATCCTGACAAGTTCTCATGGCTTCACTGACTCCCATGAGCATAGACTAATACACAGCTTCAGCTAATCAAAACTGCTGCGGTAATACCACGGAGAAGTCTTGAGAAGCTCATTAGTGCTATAACTACAGCACTAGTAGATACAATGTTTCTAGTCTCTATAGCGCTGGATTTTTTTTACTTATAAAATATCTGTGTTTTTTTTCAATAAAACTTGATAATAGTATTCTGTCGTATCTGAAGTGTAAGAAAATTTTTATGGGTAAATTGTAGAAAAAGTCTTTCATAAAAAATCCTATTTAAAAATAACTGAAAACAAACAAACCCCAAACCCAGAAATGGCAAGAAGATAGGTTTTGATAAAGTATTATTTCATACATAAGCATCGTGATGTAAAACCCATTTAACTTGACTAGAAAACATGAAGAATAAGTGTGGAGGATGCTGGTTTATACATGGATATAAAAAAAAGGATGAGTGTGGAACTTTAGTGTGATTGAAGTCAGATGGGTTTTCCTGTTAATGACCAAATAAATAAATATTCATTGGGTCTTTCTGCAGTCCTGTATATTCCAGAGCATTGTTTACCTGTTTTGCTTTCTTTGAATTTTCACTACATCAGAAATTTCATTTCGTACTTTGCCTTAGTGGTAAATAAAATCTTAACCAAGTCTCATTGATATCACTAGGTTTATCTGGCTTGTATTAGTTTAACGAAAAGCACAAGTTAGCCAAAACATGTGGAGTACTGAAACAAATTAGAAATACGATCTGCTGGAAAGCGCATAGGATAGAGATTGATTCCTGGTTTGGCTGTGTTCACTCTGTGAATGAGCATTTATCATAATGCGATTAACCTCTATCATGTGAGGACTCTATACATTAAAAGAAGACTAAAATGTTTGAGAGATGTTAAATTTTTAGGTGCATAATAAACATTCAATATGTGAAAAGTTATGGACTGGACTGTGAGCTGAAATTGGAAACCATACCCACTAACAAATATCTAGAGATTATGAAATATCTTAAGTATTAGTAAAAGTGGGTGTCTTTCTGGAAGCATTCTTTGTAGACTACTGGTATAGGCTCCATATTTTTGAGTGTGCTTTACTTATATATACACATATATAGGCAAAGATTTAAAATATTTAACACTGAACCTTTTTAACAGAAAAAATGGTATTGAGAACCACGAAGATATTCAGAGCAAACATAATTAATACCTCTGAGCACGACAGAAGAGGAAAAATTTAAGGATGATTAAAATATGTTACATTCCATTAATCATACAGTTCGTTAAATAATAAATTATGGTTGTTACCTTGAAATATTGCTCCACTGAGTATGCAGAAAAGTACTGTACAGACAAAGAAGTACACCTATGGATGACATCATAACAGCTTCCAGATAAAGTGACTTTTTAAACAACTCTGCATCATATTCAGTGTCTTACTGAAGTGTGTTGTAAGATAAATCTCTTTCTTTAATCATGGAAATTAAGGCCTGAGATTTTTTTCAAGGCCCTTACCTCTCTCAAAAAGAACAGGAAAAGGCTGTGGGAAGAAGAACCAATCAATGCCATGTTTCACTGATTGTTAATTATATCAAAGCTATATAATTTGAAGGACGAGGTTAAAATGTGATCAGGGGTATTCACCTGCTGGTATAGAGCTACTGTGTCTGCCCTTGCTAGCTTGCTGATAGCACAAATTAAGAGATCTAAAGAAATCAAGCTGATGATATCTGATATGTATACCATTTGAGTGGTTTGGCATGACTATTTTTGAGTTGGTCCATCTGCAGTTAGAAGAGATGAAGCATTATATTTGCATTACAGTAATCTACCTGAGGATTGTAGCTCTTTGTATTTCTTTTTCAATATTTTTAGCCCCTATAACATTAAAAATTTGTAAAAAGCACTTTATATGAGTCTGCAGGTATATATTTATTTATGTATTTTTATATTTCACCAGATGAAATAGATTGGAATAGATGAAAACATATGTAGTGTTTTATAAAACATGTCCTATTTGTGAGAAATAGTAAATTAGGATGAAAGGTGCACAGAAGAAACTAAACGCAAGTTTGATTTAGGGGTATTAAAGCAACATAGCTACATGTCCATTAACAGTAAAAGCTTCCTCTTGTGGTCTTCATTTTTCTTTTTATTTTAATTTTGTTTCTTGGATAAAATAGCTTGCACATGGGCTGCAAAAAATATAGTAGAAATAAGAAAGTTCATGAAAGGAGGTAGTCTTCCATACATACACACAGAAAGATACTACTGCAAAAGCTATAAAACAAAAAAAACAATTCTTATTGTAGGTTCTTTCATATGAAGGAATCAGTGTGGTTCATATAGTGATATGTCATGAATCCAATTGAAAAAAACATTGGAATACCTTATCTGCAGTATAAAAAAAATTTAATAATTATCTATACTTCTTAAAGAAAATCTCTAGTTGATATGCTGGGTTTTTTCTTTTGAAGAATTTATACACTTATGCCAAAACTCATGATGTAATTTTGAGAGTAGAAATTATATACTTTTTTTTTCTGGTTTTAAAAATAGACATTTTTTCCTCGAGGAATTAATTAACTTGTCACTTATACAAAACAAAAAGTACGGGTAGAGGAGAGATGCTGTTAGCTACTCCAGGCACAGAAACCAATATAGTCAGGACAAGAATAAACATCTTAATTCTTGTAATTTAGTACTTTAGGTTTTAACTCATGATTTTGCAAAATATTCAATGCAAACTGCTTAGATAGTTGTCTCAATTGGATTAAAAGAGTTTAGTCAGAAATATTAACATGCAACCTACTTCAGTAACTCAGGATATAGAGCCTAAGACATTACAGCTCAGTGTAAGGGAAGTTTAGATTAGGCAATTAGCTAAGGAGAGTTAAAATGTTCTTTGCTTTTTCAGAACCGCATTAGTGACCTTTGCATTATGAGTGGGACCAAGGCAGTTGTGGTGCACTGGCACAGCAATCTTTCAAGAGATGCACCATTCCTGTCTGGTCTGTAAGTGGTTATACACATGTGGAAAATATTTGAAATTAGCTTGTAAGAGTAAGGCAGGGCACTGACTCTGCAGGCGTAATAAGGATCTTTCTGGTAGATCCAGTGAGTAGCTTAGGTCCTCTCATCAGATGATGGCAAATCTCATTCACTTTGAGCCACTTTTTAGCCATTACTTGTATAAGAGCAACAAACAGAAGTTCGCTACAACATGGATGTTTTTTCATCTGTAATCTCATTGAACAAAACCTTTTTCACACATACAGAATTTTTTGCTTAGCACAATCAGCATTACCCCATCAATTTTACTGCAGTCAAGTATGTATAGATTATTCTCTGCTCCAGGTGAGCTGATGACTGCACTCATTTCTACTAAATAAATATGGTTCATTAAGGGCTTCTGTTCAAAATCTTGTAAACCTATTTACACTCAGTACGATGCTGTGGTAGTATAAATCAGGATCTCTAAACTAGACTGTCCTTATCAACAGCACAAGTTCGCTGGTATTAGTTTATCTAATGTAAACAAATTAAAGACAAAAAAGATATTTTATGGTTGTGTTCACAAAGTAGAGCAGGCACTACTTTGAATTCAAGTAAGACTTCAATGCACATCTATTCACTCTTACATTCGTTTTTCTTTTTGACTACTTTCTTTACGGTTTGCTACGACATCAAATGTCTTGCAGTTGCTTAAACTTATGACACATTAAAAGACAAGCAAAGTAATGATGTTTACTTTCCAGCCTGGAAAATAATAAAATAAAGTAAGTAAGATTTAGGACTATTTCACAGAAAAGAATTTTCTTCCCCTCCAGAAGATGGCATATGGTTGTGACTTATGCTTCCTCTAAATTTACTTTGTGGTGAACATGGCTAAAATTCTGTTATTCTGTGTGTAAATGACGAGATAAAATTCAATTCTTCGGTTTCTCCGTGAATAATCAAGAGAGAAGGTTAAAAGTAAGTTAACACTCCATAAGTAAAGGGGAAAACCGAATTACTTTCATGTCATTGTGAAGTTAATGGTGACATTATAAAATGCATTGAAATGGTAAAATGGAAGTTGCTGGGTACAGTGTAGACAAACACAGGTGCTTCTACATAAGCGCACACACACACCTGCTAACATGTATAAAACTCTCATTGTGCACTGGGTATTGTGGAGAAGAGTAACAGAGCCATGTTCCTCTAACTACTTTTTAATACAACATACATAGAATTTAGTATGTCGTCTCCATTACCTGTAAACAAAATTCACCACACTTTTGTTGCTACCATTGAACACCTGCTCTCTTTTCCAAATTAGGGTCTTAAAAGACAAGCAAAAAAATCACATTATCATACTGGTGAATAGAGAGTAAGGCAAGTTTCAAAAGAGATCCATATTTGGTTTTTTGAACAGCATGTCCTTTATTATTAGTGCCTACTTGAAAGTGCTGTCCACAACCCTGAAAGAAAGTACATGGGTCCGTATCATGCGATTTTCAAACATAACCTGTATGGACAATTAATATCTATTCAACTGTTTGCTTTGATATTTTTTCCCAATGCTTCCATGCAATCTTAGCACACAAATTGCTTTTCATTATAGTTATTGTTTTCTTCAGATTGGAAATATTTCCTATGTAATTGATCATTAAAATGTCATGTTCTTAAAATGGGGCAGGATGAAGTAGTTAAATCTACATGCTAACAGTCTCCAGCAATATTGTCAGTACATAGATAAGGCAGGATGATTTTCCGCTGCTTGAAGTTTATTCATCAAATTGATTTTTAAGTGTTTGCTTTTACATTCTATGTTAGTTTAAGTTTATAATGGGAAGATGAGTAATTATTTATATATAATGCTTACACTTGAAAAATATTGAATTACCATAGGACCTAGTAGATTAAGCCACAGTTGAATTGGATCAAAACACATTTCTTGTGGCTTTTGTCTTAAAAACTCTTCAAGATATGCAGAATAAAGAAAAACAGCATGCTTTGGGTGGTATAACAGTTGCAAAGCTCTCTTTGCTACAATGTATTTAATAGAACTGATGTTTTCTGCATAGTATATATTGTGATAGCACATCATATTTACAGAAGGATGCTCTTTGAATGTGAAATTTAATATTTGATAAGAATTTTAAACAGTTATTTCAATTTTCCAGTCAAACTTAGACTTTTTTCAATATGGCAGGTTTTTAGAACACAAGGCATTTCTTTAGGTTGGTGTGCTTCCCAGAAGCACCAACTCTTCGATTCTTTTGAATTTTCAGAAAAGGACCTGAGAGTAAGTAAAAATAACTACTTTTATTGCTTCAGTTTCCAGATTCTTGAGATTTATATAACATTATATAGTAGACATGAGGTAATCACTAGTTATTTTTTCACACTGTGTCTAAATTTTGAATGCAGGTAGTTTCTAGAAATGTCTAATTAGAGTCTTTCTTCTCTTCTTGTCTAAGTTCACAGCTGCGATTATTTGCCAAAACTGGAAACTCGGTACTTACATAGGTTAGCATCTGATATTTCAAAGTTCTGAATGCCAGTAGTCTTATTTCCAGCCTAAACTGCAGACTATAAAGGTTTGTTGTGGTCGTATTAAAAAAAATAACCTGTTGACGAGTTTTTCCGCTTCTGGCATTCTTTCTTCAAGTCCCTCTGTGCTTTGAAAGCCTTTAAACTAGGTTAAATTAACATAAGTATTTTGAGGAAACCAAAACACAATCATACAATGCTGCTACATATTAATTTTTCCTAATTCTATCTAATGTACTATGTCTTCTCCCACACAGAGAAAACCTTGCTAATTCATTTCCCTATTCCTTGCATTTATTAATTTTCAGACAATGTTGTTGATCTTTCTGTTGCATTCAGGCAGGATTGAATATATATTTGTAGTGAAAGAAAGCCTTACTAAGTGTCATTACTCTTGAAAAATGCATGCTATTTTATATTTTCCATTGTATTATAGAATAACTGTAACTGAATTTCAATTGACAAAATAAAGGAGGAAATTACATTATGAAATAACTGAAATGCAATCCAATTGAAAAAAAAAAGAAAAAGAAATAGAAAATTGCAATGGTTTCCTTGAAAATCTCATCAGCTTTGTGTTTTCATTTACTTAGAATATCAATAATTAATTTGTAACGGTTTGAATAGATGCTTTGAGCCCCTCTTACCACTACAAACTCTGGTTTCATCTTAGCCAGAATGTGGAAATAAGAATGTTATTGCCCAATTAGTAGAATATTGAGTTGACATTGAGTCATGGCATTTCCTTACTGAATCATTGTTATCCAAACACAGTTACAGAAGGAAGCTGACTTTTCTGCCCAATGAGAGTTTTAAAAGAAAAATGCAAGAAAGCTTGGTCCTAAAATAAAAGGAAATTTAAACCTTTGGCAAGCTTTATGCAGTTAAGACAAGAAAAAATTTCACATGATGGATCAGAATTGTTCATTTTGGTATTCTTTATTTTTTTAAAATAAATTTTAAATATACGATTTTAGATGGAAATCCATTTTATGTACCTAGGTCAAATTGGGAAAACTGAATAATTCAGAATCCTAGAACCACTTTAAATAGTTATTAAAATAAGCCTTTAAGGTAGCAAGCATCAATTTCAACAGATTAACATTTAGTCCAAAAATTAACATTTTATTTGATAATAGAATAACTGATAATAAATAATTGTTTTTAAAAAAAATAATTTTCTTTAAAGGTAATTCAAGTACTGATCACCTCATTTGTTACAATTTCTACAAAGGTGAAGTTATCAAGTTTTTAAAGGTATTATATAGATATTAGTGTCCATTTTTACCTACTACAATTATTTATCTCTAACCCTTGTGCGTAATGTTTCAGCTTTAGGTAAAAGAAGCATTTTCATGTGCAGTGGTATGACCAGAAATCCTTGTCTCTCTTTTGGATGCTCAGAGGAGATGATTGCTCAGCAGCAGTCTTGTAGCTAAAAAATACATGCCCTTTTTTTTAGTTCTTTTTCTCTGGGTTCCCAGCAGGTTCTTATGCTGATAATTCCAGAATAAGACAGGTCTAACCTCCATTCTCACCATCTGGGGCTCAGTTGCATGAAATGGACTTAATTCTGGTCTTCAGATTTCCCATATAACAAAGGAGGATCTGGAGTCACTCCTTTTCCCCTGTTTTGTTTACACCTTGGAAGCTATTTTGAGGTCAGAAGAACTGCGTATTTCTGAGTTGAAATTCCTTTAGAAAGAGTGTTACGGCTATTTTTTTTTTT
>VXBH01002140.1:5738-26303 GCA_013400035.1 Rynchops niger
TGGGAAGCCCATGCTGGAGCAGGCTCCTGGGAAGACCTGTGAACCCGTGGAGAGAGGAGCCCATCAGGAGCAGGTTTGCTGGCGGGACTTGTGACCTCATGGGTAGCCACGCTGGACTCATGTTGGAAAAGTTCATGGAGGACTGTCTCCTGTGGGAGGGACACCATGCCGGATCAGGGGAAGAGTGTGAGGAGGAAGGAGCAGCAGAGACAATGTGTTATGAACTGACTACAATGCCCATTCTCCATCCCCCTGAGCCACTCACTGGGAGGAGGTAGAGAAAATTGGGAGAGAAGCTGAGCCTGAGAAGAAGGGAGGGATGAGAGGAAGGCATTTTAAGATTTAGGTTTTATTTCTCATTACCTTACTGTGATTTAATTGGTAATAAATTACATTAATTTTCCCCCAATTGAGTCTGGTTTGCCCATGATGGCAATTGCTGAGTGATCTCTTTATCTCAACCCACAATCCTTTTACTATATTTTCTCTCCCTGTCCAGCTGAGGAAGAGGAGTCATAGAGTGGCTTTGGTGGGCACCTGGCGTACAGACGTGGCCAACCCATCACAGTGGCATAGATGGGGTTTTTGGAATATGTTATCCCACTAATGCTAGAAAGCAATGAAGGAAATGAACAAACAAAGCATTCTCTGATAAGTATTTTAATAGAGAGGCGTATCATTGCTATATCTCATTGAGGTGGATACACCAAAATGCAAATTTAAGATGGGGAATGTATCCCCTGGGTTAAATCAACATTTACATAGGTTAGATTTAAGCCCATGCATCAAGTCTACAAATTGACCTAGGTGAGTCTAGGGTTTAGGTGAGTAACAGGCTAACATGAACCTGCAGAGAGCCCTTTCTGTCATGACAGATGGGTCACATCCTAGGTTGCATTAGCAGGTGTGTTGCCTGCTGGCTGAGGGAGTTTTTGCCTTCTACCTGTGTAGCCACACCTAGACTACCATGTCCTATTTCAACTTCCTCACCACCACCACGATCATAAAAAACCCAATGACAAAATGGAGACAGAAAGGATCACCGGAGTGGTTAGAGGCCTGCAACGCATGATATACAACAAGAAGGAGCTGCGTTTGCTCAGCCTCCAAAGGAGAAGGCTTAAGGAGGAATATAATCACTACCTTCCACCAACTAATATGGCCAGAAGGCTGTGCCGCCGTTCAGCGAGACATGGACAGGCTGGAGAGTTGTGCAGAGAGGAACCTTATGAAGTTCAACAAGGGCAAGTGCGGGGTCCTGCACCTAGGGAGGAATAACCCCATGAACCAGTATAGGTTAGGGGCTGACCTGCTGGAAAGCAGCTCTGCAGAGAGGAACCTGGGAGTCCTGGTGGGGCTGGACTAGATGATCTCCGAAGGTCTCTTCCAACCCCTACCATACTGTGATTCTGTGATTCTGTGATTATAAAGACAACAGGGTCAGGCTCTTTTCAGAGGTAAAGAATAAAAAGAAAAGAAGAAACAGCTGCAAGCTGCAGCAAGGGAATTTCCAGCCCATTATACAGAAGAAATTCTTCACGGTGAAGCTGGAATGGCTGCACAGAGGAGCTCTGGGGTCCTCAGCCTTGGAGCTATTCAAAACTCAACTGGACAAGACCCTAAGTCCAGGTTTGAGACTAGATGCCCTGCAGAGGTCCTTCCCCACCTAAATTATTCTATCATCCTAATACATCTTTTTTAAAAAAAATTTAGTTGTCCAGTATTAAATGAAGAGCTCATTTTTATAAATGAAAATTGTCAAGTGCTGAATATGACAGTGTACAAATCTCTCACAGAATAACTGAAAAGGTTCAGAATCCAGTCTGGAAAACTAGAGAGAGGGTAAGGGACACCTCAGTGGACTCAGGAGGACAGGTGGCACATATCAAAGGTCACAAAGCCTAAATGGTTAGCTAAATCTGGTTAAACAACCGCTGCCCAAGTGAGAAAAGGAAAATAGTCTTCTGTTTTCATACAAATTTGGTCTTGGAGGAGCATTTGGCAAAGATGTCAGATCCGAAAAGGAATTAAATATGGATCAGGTATTTGTGAAGTCCCTGTCACGTGCCATAAAAATGCCAACATTTTTATGATTTTGCTCTTGTTCAAAAGGTCTGATCTCCAGTGATGTTGAAAAACAAAAATATGTCCCTGTGGTGAATGTGCCTGCTATTTTTACTCTGTTTTGAAAAGCATAAGTAGATGGCATATAGCCTTTATGTTTCTTATTGCGAATGAATTAGGATATACAGGAAATATTTAACAAATGCTTTAGATTATAAATGTTAAAAAGCACAAGAATTTTCTTTTAGACAAGTACCTTAGAAAAACGACATAGGCAGGGTATTTAATAATTTTCTCTTTCCTGCTTCGAAATAGTGGCAATTGAAGCATAGAAAATTTAGGTCACTTGCCCAACTTGACATAGGCATGTATCAAAATAGGTCTTAATTAATATTTGCTAATTTCAACACATAGCTCTTTGAATTATAGATCACTTCTTCCTTATGTGGAAGAAAACATCTTCCTTATGTTTTCCATAAACTTGCTAACTCTGAGAGAAAGCAACTAAAAAGACCCCAAACTCAAAATGGAAATCTGCCTGACTACAGAAGTAAAAGCTGTACACATCAGGTACAGATCATTGCGCAGAATAAGGCAATAACAGAGTTGATAAGAAGTGTACTTGCACAGAAGTAACAATGACTTTCAGAGTCTGTGACATGGAAATTCATCAATATGGGAACTCAGCTATAATCAAGAATGACAGGAAGAACACTGATAGAGAGCTGTAATAAAACAGTCTGATAACATGCAGATAACAGGTACCTTGTCAAAATGTATTTTCAGTGCTTTCAAAATAGATTTATACATAACAAAAAAAATTTCTTGCATATTTAGGTAGGAATTAAATTTAAAAGATTTATATAGTTTTACTTTATTTTTAATTCTGAAATAATTGAAAGTTGATGATCTGTCTTAAAAGATCTTGGCATCTCATGTAAAAGAGGAAAGAGGTTAATGAACAGATTACTGTATTTTAAAAGTAGCCTGCAAACCTAATTTCTTCTCAAACATTTTTGTATGAGTACAAGCAAGACTGCTAGGTTCCTTCTTGCAAACGAAGTGATTTGATTTTACACCCACCTGAGCTTTTCTCTGTCGTTCTTAAAGAACGAGGTACTTTCTAAGTTTTTTGGCTGAAAAATCTGTACTGTATATAATCTAGATAATGTACACCAATCATTTCTATTTCATCCTGTTCCTTTAGGGTTTTCCTAGGACTGTTTTCTGCACCATGCCAGATACAGCGTTTTTACTGGAAGCAGTAACGTGTCCCTCTGCTTCAGACATACCTTGGCTATTAAAGGGTATGGAACATGATATTGAAATAGAGCTCATTAAAAAAAGTTATTCTGCACACTCATAAAGTCTTAACTCTCCCTGGGGGAAAATTTAACAGTTTCAGGTAGAAATTACTTTTTTCACAATTAAGGCTGACTCATTGTCTTCCAGGTCTCAACTGGGTAAGAAAGGAAATAATGAGTACTCTAACCTCCCCAAATATAAATGCTGCTGCCAAAAATCCAATCACATTTTTTAAAGGCTGCAGTGAATTACAGTTGTACAAATTCTTTACATAATTTTATTCCACACTGGAAAAAAAAAGACTTCTTAAAGATTCCCATAAACTTAGGTTTTAGCCATATTCAAACTGTGTCATTTGCTGAAAACGTGTACAATTAGGTCTCTTCAGTTTGTTAACCTGAATCACACTATTATTGCAAGTTGCACAGCGCACCTGTAAGAAAGCTTCAGCCCTAAAGTAAATAAATCCGAGTGGCTGCAGGTGCATGGTTTCCATTAAATCATAAATTTAATATTTTAGCAGCTTATATTTTATATCTCTACTGGTTCACTAAACTTCATAAGCCTTTATTTTCTAGATTTGATAACATAGTTGAGAAGGGAGCACAGAAAGAGACTAAAATAATGGACTGACGAACAGAATCTGTACTGAAAATGCAGCAGTCCCTAGCTTTTCAGATTCTGCCACTTAGACCTCTGACAAAATGGGACTTATCCGTATCTCAGAGTGCATTATGCAACCTGAGCACTACCTCAGTGTGGCTTTATTCCCTTGGTTAAAATATAAAGGTGGATAGCACAACTGGACAAACACAGTGCTCGGACATCGAAAGCACAGAACAGGAGCCAAAATGAAGACAGATCAGGTGAACATTTTTTTCAGAAAGCTTCCTGCAGCATATTTTGAAAACAACCTACTTGGCAGCTTGAAAAAAATGTTCTGTTCCCCTGGTTTGACTCTGCACAGCAACAAGGTGCAGTGAGCTGAAACATCTCAGAAATAAATTCTGCCATATGAAACCATTTCTATTTTATTTTAAAGCAGAATGACACATGACAGCCTTTTTTCTCAGTGTGTGCTTTATGGAAATGGACAACTCTCCAATTCACTGAGATCCTCAGTCTTCCCACTTATTCTTAGCCAAATTCTTAGTCTGGTTTTTAAAATGCTTGACATCCAACTGAAGTTGACCATCTTCCTGCAGTTGTCTGCTTTGAAATTGTTTCTCCTTCTCTTGGAGAGTTTTAGTTGACTGTCAGGGCCCCAAATGCCTCAATAGGCCTTAATCACCCTGACCAGCCTCACCTGGGACCCCAGACATCCTTGGCCATGGATTTGAATTCCCTTTAAGCTCAGACCTGGGCACTGCAGCTCTACCTGAACTACACCATAGGGCCACAGGGTACCTGCCTCTTGTCCCCTGCTGTTCCTGAATCTCAGAGTGTATTTCCCTGACTGATCTTGCACATAACACTTCCCTATCTTTTCCGATGAGCACCAGACTGTTGATGGAAAGCTGTTGCTCTCCCCATCTCTGTACACCCTGCCCAGGGATCGTGTTCCACCATTGGAGGCCCTGCTCTACCTCCACTGTGGTCCCCCTCAGCTCCTGACTTCTCTTCCCCCCTGTAGCAGTCTCAGGGTTGCCACTTCCTGGCAGGTCTGACAAGGGCTGAAGCCTGAGCTGACACAGAGCTCCTGGACCAGCAGGCAGAAGGTCACTGAGTGAGAGGTCCAGGAGATGCTCATCAGGGCAAGAAAGGTCTTTTAGGGCACTCAGCATCCTCACAGAGACTGACGGTATGTGCTTGACTTGCAGACTACCCTTAGGACTGTGAAAGCTCACTCAAAACAGACAGTGAGACTACTGCCAGCAGTCTGAAATTCTCTACGCTGGAAAACATGAAGGTATCTCTAAACTCCAGAAGGTTGAAAACTGCCTTATGCATACAGAACAGTATAACCAAAACTATGAAGCCTGTTGTGACCAAAACAATGATCTGGAAGAGCACTGGTAGCAGCCAGAGAAAGACACACACTGGAAAATGTGGCAATATTTTTCATTAGCAATATTTTTCATTACCAATCACTCATTATAGCTGTTGTTGGAACGGTTAGTAGAAAGCTCACTTTTGGCATATGTAGCAAGTCTAGTCTACAAACAGACGTTGGCTTAGTTCTCTTTTCTGGCAAGACCTGGGGAACATAAACTGCACTTCAGCTGCCGAACTGCCAGTTTTGGCATCAAGCCTCTGTTATCTGTCTGTGATCTCATTTTTCTGTTCTGCCACATGAAGCAGCAACACACTCTTCAAGTCTGAACAGGCTGCTTGCAAGGAACATTAAGGATGAACATTTGGGACTGGATTAGAATTAATTAAAATGCTCACACTGAAGCCAGTGGGATTTGGAATGAACACGTACTACCTTTTATGCAGGGGTTATATTCAGTAGTTTGCTAGGACTGCATGCTAAAAACACACAAAAACCCCAAAATTCTGCACAACTTTTAACATTTCCAGGGATTATGAGTTTGTAGAAATTCATCATTTATTATATTGTGAGTGAATATGCAAGGAGAAAAACGTCATAGAAAAAAATCCTTGTAAGGCTGAAAGAACAGGATCTTTGTGACACTGCGGTGCTCAGGGGCCATGGTCTTGATTTCCCGTGCTGCCACGCAAATAATGTATCAAGATGTCATCAAAGCAGGATCTATTCTATCATATATAAAGACAGAAGTAGGAATAATCAGACATTTTCTGGAGGGGGCCGTGTCAAAAGTCTTAAGTTGGTTGAGTCTCAGGTTTGGAGCACACTGAGAAAAACTGTTAACCTCACAGTTCTGAAGGGGGGACAACATACTACCACTGTACCACTGCCAATTGCTGAGACTGAATGTATGAATTCATCTCCTTTCTTAATTCACCTTAAAAGGGTCTTCCTGAAAATAATTGCAGTAAAAACATGCAAAAGAAGTCAAAATTATTCTTTACAGATTGAAAAATGAGTAATAATTGCTTAAATTGCTAAAAGAAGTACTTGTTTATTATAGCAATGTGGAGCATAGCACGTAGGAGCTACACAGCTGGTTTTCTTCTAACCCCCAAGGTTCAATACAATTTGATAAATCAAACCATTAAGAGAGAGAATACACAGCAGCCTTATTTAATTTTTCATGTTACCTGCATGTTTTGAAAGACAGAATATCAGTGACATTTAGAACACTTAATGTGACAGTGAGGAAAGCAAAAAACATGTCAAGAATACATGTTACAAAAGTATCTAAGTATCTGGTAATTTCCTGAAGTCTAACCTCACGCTGGCTCAATCCCTAATAACCATACATTCCCCAAGAGGTAATAATTACTTAAGTTTTTCACCAGCTTAGTTATATCTTTGATAGATTTACAGCAACAATGTTCTTGCTCTCTGACACTGCAAAGGTCAGTAAGGTGCCACGCTGGCCTGGCTGTGGCTGGCCTGAAGTAAAATTACTTACCCTTGAATTTCTGCCTTCAACCTGATTAATCGCTATCCCTATTTTGCACCCTGTCTCCTTACTGATATTGCCCTTGAACAAAACCAATCATGGCTCTTCTGCAGGCGACTGAGTACAAAAGCCTGCACAGTGGTACCCTGTTCACTTGTGCTTTTTGTGTAACTAAAGATACTGTTACTATTAGTGAATCAAGGGAGCAATGTGGCACCAATAATGTCCTCTGAACACCACAGATAAGGTGGGCCATCCCCTTATCGGCACCTCAATTACACACATTCACAAAGCACAGTGAAGGACCACTATTCACACTTGGCAGGGTCCTCCAGTGGGTTCTCATTCACCCTCACACTTGGGCAGCAAACTATTTAAATGTTCCACATCACTAACAGGCGTTTATAAACATTTCCACTTTTTTCTCCTCAGACTTTGCCTACCAGTATCACTTTTCTTATTCAAAAGAAACATTAAGATTCTCCTTACCCACCCAGAAGGGCGGCCCTGGATGACTCATATCAGATAAGTTTTTGTTCAAGGACAGAAAATTATCTGTAGCCCACCAGTGCCAGCTGACTAATGAAGGAAACTGGCGTTACGTTCCAAGCAGCTCTCTTGCCTACTCTGTGGCTGGGGGAGTCTGAAGTGAGTATAAGAAGAAACAACTCACTCATGTGTCTAGAGGCATAGGTCAAAGACAGACAAAATGAACAGCAAATTAAGCCCCAGTAAAACACAGCAGCCAAGCTCTAAAAGTAACTTTCCTTTCCTAGGAAAAAAAAAAAAGAGAGAGAAAAAAAATCATGTCATAAATGTTTAAATTTAATAAGCAAAGCAATTTTAGAAAAGAAATCCTTGCTTCATCAGCCAATTAGTTCTCGTTTATAGTTTCCAATTAGCTTTTTAAAAGCATCACATTGTACTGGCCTCAGGATATACATCATATTGATTAAGTGCTTAGTTCCTTGAATGTGTATGTATCAGCTTTTATTGAAAATACTCTTGGAGATTGTATAGCTGATGTAATGTTCAGTGCTTGCACCCCTAGAGCAAGGGACATTCCTGTTACGGAAAGGCAGTTTTTAATTTAATTCAAAATGTCACAGGAATTTGAATCAGTGTATCTCTTCTGTCCACTCCATGTGGTCTTCCTCTCCTGACGCCTCCACAGCTTTCAGTGGTACAGGTGACACACAGTATATAACCCTTGCATTCTATGCTGTTACAGCATTGTTAAAACAGAAGGTAACGGGTTTTCTTAATTGTATTTTTAACACTTGGCTCTTTTTAAAAGCTTTTACATGTTTGCCTTATGAAGTACACCAACAGTTCCCTTTGAATCAAGCCTATTCCAGTGTCATATACTTTCTCAGAAAGTTTTATTGAATTAAAACTACTTCCTAATTAAAAATGCACATTACTGGAATATTAAAGACCAATGCCATCACAGAATTATTACTTCCGCTGTTTTAGAATATTAAGTAAAATTGAATTTAATATTTTGACAAAAGCCATAGTTTAAAGAAAATTGGTGGCACAGACTTCAGCTAACAAAAGCTTCCCCCAGTGGGGGAAGGCAATTTATTGGAACCTGTAGTTCACTTCTGTCCCTAGATATTGAAATACACAACAGCTTCCATTTATTTCATGTATAAGAGGTACAATGTGAAACAGTTTCTCCCAACTACAAAAAAAATGCACTTTTAAGCAATAACCAGAAATAAAACAGAGTGAAAAAGCACATTACACATTTAATAAAGAATCATCAATATTTGACTGAAAAAGTTTTAATTGGTAATTCAGTTCCATTTCCTACCTGTCTCCTCGCAGGGACTTACACTGTCAACACTTATTGCCAACAGATTTTGACTTTACCAACCAACTGGTCTTATTCTGCATGAATTTATGCCCTTGAGTAAAATAATTCATATAAACAAACCTACTGCAGTAAATTAGATTATATATTTATAAAAATATTTGGAAGAACAGCAGTGTATCCCTTTACGCTCCTCTGGGATAGGAGCTAAGTACACAACCACAAGAAAGCACTCCTGTAAATCACCCAGCCTCAGGAGAGGGCACTGGGCAAGGATCAGCCTCCACAATATGTCTTTTAGGAATGACATTTCTGTATTTTGAATTCTCACAATCTGCTTTTGTACAAGATTGGCCATAGAGCTAGTAAAAGGGAATACTGGTGAAAATGAAATTGTGGATCTGATTACGTTATTTTTAAGATAAATCATATGAAGAAAATCTCAAGGAAAAAAAGCCAAAGCTCTTGTGCCCCTACAAGTCAGGGAAAACTCAGCAGTCCAGCATGCAAAAACCCTTATGCATTTCCAAGAAAAGGAAAGAATTAACCATACCTGTCAGATGTGAACTTGGATACGGCAGGTAAACTTTGTATCTCGTCAGCAAGCACTAGCACAAAGCAGCTTAGACTAATAAAAAAAAGCCCTACATTCTCCATGTTTTCTGATCCCATGCGAGGAGATTCATTCAGCATATTTTATTATTTCAGCACCATCTAACTATATTTAACCATAAAATGCAGTAACTTTTACTCAAATCCTCTCTATGTACTCCAAAGTACAGTTCCCTAGGAAGAGAAAAGTGGCTGGAAAGTCAAATCATGACCAACTATGAGCTGAGACTATGAGCTACTACATGTCCGCAAATAAACAGAGAATGAAATTATTGAGCTGTTCTACAGTTTGGCCCTTTAATTTTAGAAAAAATAACCTCATTTAACAGCTAAACCAATTTTTTGATCAAAGCAATTATCTTTATTTTGCCTCTCAGTCTGTGCCAGTACAAGAATTTCTAGCCAAAAAAGAGAGATTTTACAGAATACAGTTTAATAGGACTGAGAATTTCACTGTTAGTAATCTATTCCCTCTCAGACTGTAAATGCATCACTCCTAGCTGTACACCTTCTGAATTTGTAAGCAACTGTAAAAAGAGGCCCTGATCTTGACCAGATACTGTTCTGACGTGAGTAAAAGGGCTCACAGGAGAGGGAGACTGAACTAGATGATTTATTAACTTTCAGTAGTATCACAGACTCATAGAAGCGTTTAGGTTGGAAAAGACCTTCAAGATCAAGTCCAACCGTTAACCTAGCACTGCCAAGTCCAATACGAAACCATGGCCCTAAGTGCCACATCTACATGGCTTTTAAATACCTCCTGGGATGGTGACTCAAGCATTTCCCTGGGCAGCCTGTTCCAATGCTTGATAACCCTTTTGGTGAAGACACTTCCTAATACCCAGTCTAAACCTTCCCTGGCGCAGCTTGAGGCTGTCTCCTCTCATCCTATCGCTTCTGACTTGGAAGAAGAAACTGACCCCCACCTTGCTACACCCTCCTTTCAGGTCTCCCCTCAGCCTCCTTTTCTCCAGGCTAAACAACCCCAGCTCCCTCAGCCGCTCCTCGTAAGACTTGTGGTGCTCCAGACCATTCACCAGCTTCATTGCCCTTCTCTGGACACGCTCCAGCACCTCAATGTCTTTCTTGTAGTGAGGGGCCCAAAACTGAAAACAGTAATCGAGGTGCGGCCTCACCAGTGCTGAGTCTACGGCGACAATCACTTCCCTAGTACTGCTGGCCACACTATTTCTGATACAAGCCAGGATGCTATTTGCCTACTGGGCCACCTGGGCACACTGCTGGCTCATATTTATCTGGCTGTTGACCAAAATTCCCAGGTCCTTTTCCTCTGGGCAGCTTTCCAGCCACTCTTCCCCAAGCCTGTAGCATTGCATGGGGTTGTTTGCAATAGTTTCTCAAATAGTGAGAAACAGATTTTCTTCCTTTGGACTACAGAGCAGGTAGTCACCATACTCATTTCTTACTATACTACAGAAATTAGCAAGCAATTTCTCTAGTAAAAAATTATTCTTCTCAGAGATACTTATTTTCTCAGAAAAAAAAAAATATTTCCCATCTACTAAATGATTAAGTAGAATGGCAACAGAGTGCCTTTCTACTTAATCATTTTGTACCGCTGGTCACAGCAAGGAATATTCTATGTTGTGCTCCAAGACCACATGAATGATAAACATTCACTAAATATTGGGGAAAAAAAAACACCCTGAAATTAATTCTGTGACTTTTCATAGTTTTCTCACATAAAAATGTAGCTGCAATGGAACAAATTCTAACATTGGGAAGGAAGATGGTACTTGACATTTTTAGGTTATTATTAAGTCATAGAAAGTTTCTTATGCTATGTGGGAGAGCAAACATCACACAGGAGGCAATTCACTCATGTTCCTAGGCAAGAGGGTGAGCCAAATATGGGAAATAAACATTACTCAAAGGTTTTATGAATTTGAATCCCAGACAAGTATTTGACAAACATTTCCCAAATTTTCACAAATTGAAGTACAATAATATTTTCTAAAGTGACTGATAAGCCAAAGAATGGCTTTGAAAAAATAAAGGGAAGCACCTTGAACGGGTTACTCTTGAGTTGATCCTTGGTCACTTCAGTCAAAAGATGTCTCAGAGAAATTCTCAGTATATTTCTTTTTAATGCTTCACTTTTACTGACTGTTACAGTTTTGTAATTAAAACTGTAATGCTTATTTTACAACAGGAAAAAAAAGCTCACTATTTTAACCATTGAACAAACAAACCAGAAGAGAATTTCCAGGAGTCTATTTCTATGAAGGAAGCTAGTCCAAAGCAAGCACCACTCCAGACAAAACTGCCTTGAGGAGATCAAGCGTCCAGTATTAAAAGATTAGGGTTGCTTCTAGGCTGCTGATGAGTAGTGCGACATCTTCGATGGCTACTTTCTCCATGGACAAACATGGTCATCGACAGACAATGGAGAACCAAGCCATAATTCCAAAAAATATGTTCATTTTGATTTTAGCTGTTAAGGGTCTTAAGGTAGGAGCAAGTTTTGCTCTGTTCCATATAGGACCTAATAAATAGTGGTCTTTGACAAGAACTTGTTTTAGTCAACTGACACCCATTTTCTAAGCATCTATTTGCTAAAATGCGTTTGGACACTTGTTTAGCAGGTTGGGGTTTTTTTCCCCTGCTTTGTAGTCTTTTGAGCAAACACACAGAACCACCCTGATGGTATTATCTTTGGCATTATCTTTTAATCTGTGAGAGTTTCCTATTGTTTGTTTATTCAAGGTGTATAAGAAGTGATATCTTAATTATTTTTTAATACAGATATCTACTGCATTCAACTGGAATATATATTCTCGTGAGAGAATTGCCAGAGTCTCTGAAATTCAGGCCATCATATTTATAATTACAAATACAGACCTAAATGTTTGTGGTTAGACATTAAAAGTTTAAGGAGTGTATCTATGGAGAAGAAGATGCCTCAGATCCTTAGCACCATGTACTGAACAAAACTTTTAAGAGCTTCAGAATAATGTGCTTGGACTTTCCCAAGTTCAGATGTGAACAGAACATGGAATTTTATTTGAAGAAACAAAAATTTTAAAAAATTGAATTCATTTCAGCAGACAAATGCTAGACGTTCCTATATGGTGTTTCTTATTTTCTTTTCAGGACTTCGTTGGAAGGCAAGAAGACCACTGGAAAGGTGTCCAGCTAAACGGACCAAAGAAATCACCAAAGACTAACATGTAAGGCTTTTCCAGTTCTCCCAGTAAGTGGGCTGAATTTTTGCTGCATCAGTCTTGGCCTACACAACTTGGAAAGCCCTATGAAATATATTAAACTTAGGAATCTGATAGTTTAGAACACTAAAGAATGCACTTTAAGTGTACACTTGCTGTTGCCCATAGGGACTATACCCTCAATAGGCAAATGTAGTGACCTAAATTCATTTAGAAATCTGAACATTGTACACTTACAGGAGATGTATATTTTTTCAGTTGGAGTGTGATTTGCTTTGATACTTTTCTGTTCTTTACACAATAAGTTCATATATACATTTACAAAATCAAATAATATTCCACACTTACATTGTGCATACTAACATTTATAAACTGGAATACTACAAAACCTTTTGTTCTTCTGACTACTCACTCCATATAGAGATTACACTATAAGGAAAGCTTTGTTCCAAATTTCACAAGTAAATAGTCAAATTATGCAACTGATAGGAGTAACACTTCATAAATCCTAATGAGTCTACAAGTGACCATGGTGATAAATGGAACTAAAGGGATGCCATCAACTAGAACTGCGCTCTGTTTTTAAAAATATTTGAAATGATTGCAGATATACCACTGATTTTCCTACCAGTTTTTATGACATAACTACCATAATATATGTGGCTTTGTTTTTTCATACTCTCCTCTCTCCAGTTTTTACTTCAGATCCATGCGAGTGCACAACCCTTCTAAGTTACAAAATATGTGAGGGAAATCTGTGAGAGCAGGTATGTAGGAAATACTATGTAATGCATAAAATATATTGGAAAAGGCTCTTAATTCATAGAATCATAGAATGTGTTGGATTGGAAGGGATCTTTAAAGGTCATCTACTCCAACCCCCCTGCAGTAAGCAGGGACATCTTTAGCTCAGGTTGCTCAGAGCCTCATCAAGCCTGGCCTTGAATGTCTCCAGGGATGGGGCCTCCACCACCTCTCTGGGCAACCTGCTCCAGTGTCTCACCACCCTCCTTGTAAAGAACTTCTTCCTAATGTCTAATCTAAACCTACCCTGCTCTAGTTTAAAACCATTGTCCCCCATCCTATCGATACATGCCCTTGCAAACAGCCCCTCCCCAGCTTCCCTGTAGGCCCCCTTCAGGTACTGGAAGGTCACTGTAAGGTTTCCCCAGAGCCTTCTCTTCTCCAGGCTGAACAACCCCAACTCTCTCAGCCTGTCTTCGTAGGAGAGGTGCTCCAGCCTGTGCAACCAGATCATCTTCATGTCCCTCCTCTGGATCCACTCCAACAGGTCCATGTCCTTCTTGTGCTGAGGGTTCCAGAGCTGGACACAGTACTCCAGGTGGGGTCTCAAGAGAGCAGAGGGGGAGAATCACCTTTCTTGATCTGCTGGCCACACTTCTTTTGATGCAGCCCAGGATGCGAATTCCTTAAAAGTCTTTTTTTCTTCTGCTCATTTTCAACTTTAGTCCTTTTAGGTGTAATAAATGACTACAAAAGGATTAAGAGGTATGTACAGAAAAGATAGGTTTTTCTCTTTGAAGCTAAAGATATGCCTTTATAACCTTAATAAGGTTTTATAAGGTAGGTATACACCCACAAAGAAGACATGATTTTTTTTTCTTTAAGGTACTGACAACACGTCCATCTGAATTTTCCCATGCTAATTAACATGACAATATCTGCCAAGGCTAACCATGTAGGTTCTATTTAAATAAAAGTTTTAGATATCTCTGTATATGTGGGATCTTAGAAGGATATATATTTTCTGGTCTCTGCTTATTTATTTATTTATCAGTGTAGTTGAGACTATTTAAAATCAAAGAGAAAAAAGATCAATGACCTATGTAGCCCTTTTTCTCCAACAAAACCTCTGGACCGATAGATTCTGAGCCAAATTCCCACTGAATGCAATTCCATTCACTTCGTTTGAATTGCAGTGGGCTGTACCAGTCAATATATGTATGTATGTGTATCTGTGATAATCTGTGGTGTCCCTCCTCTCACAAATGAGGTGAAGCCACCTGTGGAAGACATCTTTGTTAATTGACACTGGAGTCCCTGCATAATACTTGATAGCTCAGTGGGACACTTACCTTCATGCTGTTTATAGGCAGTCATGTCTCAAAATATTTTTCGTGGATTACCACACTTCAAAAACTATGCACAGTTACATCTTTCTAAGAGATAATGGGAAATATTTTCTACAAGAAAAGTCAAGGCCTCTGTACCAACGCCAGTATTATGGAAAAGGGACACCATTTTAACTTATGCTGCTGTATACCACAGTGTACCCTGTGATAATAAAAGATAAACACATCCTGGGATGCATTAGCAAAAGTTTTACCTGCAGTAATTATTCCGCTCTGCTTATGAAACTGCACCTAAATTACTAGGTCCAATTTCCACCCCCCCTTACTAACACCTAGTTATAAGAAAGAAATTCTTCATGATGAAGCCGGTGAAGCACAGGAATGGCTGCACAGAGAAGCTGCGAGGTCCCCATTTCTCGAGATATTCAAACTTTGACTGGGCAAGGCCCTGAGCAACCTGATCTAACTATAAAAGTTGGCCCTGCTTTTAGAAGGGGATTGGATGAAATTACTTCAAGGAGCCCCTTCAAATGTACATTATTCCATTATTCTATTGCATTGCAGCAGTGTTGTGCAGAAACCTTCTTGCAAGTTTTAAACTAGTTAGGTTTGAATGGAGGGCAATCTATCTGCACCACGGTCTGCACTGTAGGATAACCTCAAGCATAGCTGCGGTTTGTTCAGAGCATCATACTGGTGTACTAGACTGCAACAGAAACTGCTATTTTAAACATCTTCATTATGTCTACAGTATACTGCAGACAGCAATGAGATGGCATACTGAGGGAAAGACAGACTCCATCTGCATAGCAGAGACTCCCACAAGCCTCAATACTCCTTTTTTTTTTCTTTTTTTTTCCTGAACAGATCACCCTTACAAGATTTCCAGGCACAATAATGAGTGTCTTAGTTATACTTCATACATCATTAAGTGCATTTTTCTCTGATACTCACCGTATTTCCAGAACTTGATTTGTTTAACAAAACTGAGAGGAAATAACAGCTAAGTTATTTGAAAAAAAAAAGGTGCTGCTCACATGCTGAGCAAGAATATTAAAAGCATAAGTGAATCCGGTGTTAATGGCCGTCTGCACACCAGCTACACATGAAGAAAGGCAGTGAGTGCTGCTCGTGAGAGGTGATGTCTACATACCAAGAAGAATACTGTCCAAAAGCAAGAGCCACCATCAACTGCACAGCTACCTGCTAATATGAAAAGTAAGAGGCCAAGACACATGAAGCGTTAATATTTGGTACCTTCACCTACTGCATTTAGAATTATCTTCTCTTAACTTGTTGATTAAAACCAGCTCAAATGCAGCTCAGTAAAAACTGAGGAGAATTTTGGTCTGTAAAATCAAGAATATGCATTTTGTAGACTCATAGAAGACCATGGTAGCACTTGGTCACACCTTTCCTTTCAGAACTAGCCTTGTATGACATATCAAGAAGCGCCCCAGTCATTCACAGATCGATAAATCCCCTCAAAATGCGCTAACAAGCCATCACTATAGGATCTTCCATAATCTGTACTAAGCAATTTACTTTGTTGGCTTGAGAGTTAAAAAGGAAAATGCCAAACAGTAACTAGTGATTTCATATCTGTACAAGAAAGTTATCACAAGTGCGCTGCAGAGAGCTTTCAACATGATCAGGAAATGGAAAAATACACTGTTGATCTTATCTTTATTGTTTGGTGCCTGGATATATTTTGTGATGGAATTTTCAAGCGCATTCCTTTTTAATGAAAATAAATAAGCATTTTGTTCCATTTTTATAGACAGCAATATTGGGAGATATACCATCAGCTGTCCAAGAGGCAAGATTTCAAGAATCCACACAGATAAAAAAGAAACAACAAAAAGCTACATGTTAGAGAATAACTTCCAATTGGAAGTTCTGCTGCAAGGAATCACTCATTTCTCAGCCTTAGGAGCCATTTAGAGGACCACTTCATCTGTAAGGCTGCAGCAATGGCTGGGATTCCTGGATAAAAGCAAAACCTGTCGTGATCAGGGCAGGGGAGGTGGGGGAAAGGGTGGTATCCAGTTGGCTAAACCAGCTTCTTGGGATTAGCATTGTTACTCTTACAGACTGGGAAGTTTATCCTCCAGCTTTATATGACATGAAAATGGTGCCACTTAAAGACCCAGAGGCCTGACGAGATGATATGAGCAAGGTCACCTCTCAGTTACACAGTTACCTGTATTTCTAAATAATTAGTTTCCGTGATGTATTTCACGAAGTTTTTCCCAATATAAAACCCCACATAATCATTAAAGGGAAAAAAACCCTGCGGGATCCTTTAATGCTGCTACCGTCTGCATTCACTGTAATGCGGATTTTCAGTCAAAAATCTAGACGTGCTTGTGAGATGCAAACTACCACCCTAGAACAAAGCACTTAACTAGACGCACACAACCACGACCACAAAAATAATATGCTGAGAAGGAGAGGGCCAGCTACACGGATGCTGTTTTATCTTAAAAAAAAAAAANAAAAAAAAAAAAAAAAAAAATCTTGCTGCTGGCAAGAAAACATGAATATTTTTCATGAGTCTCAGATCAATATACAGCTATATGCCTTGTATGATGAAACACCTACATTATGTGGTAGGTGTCATTCATATTTTCATTATGGTGCATTTTTACTTGAATTAGAAATATTTGGATGGCATGCCCACCTAACCACGAAAGTCTGATGTTTTGATGATGCATGGCAAGTCTTTACTGTCAGCAACTGGTCAGTGGAAATGTAGACAAATGGAACTAAGAATTCAGTCTTATAAATGAAGGGATGTTATGATACCTTAATCATATTACACTGTATTGCACCTTAAAAAGCAATTTCATTGTTGTGTCTGCAGCATTCAAAGTTTTATTAGCGTCTCTGGGTGGGAAAGTGACTGAGAGTTTGAACCACAGAGAATGAAAGGACGTGCTGGGTGTTGCTGTACTCCCTCTGTTTGTTTTTTTTAATAAGAGGACAACAGCTTCAATAATAATCATGCTAAAGAAATTTGAATTTCATTACATTTAATGCACCCTCACTGACATAAAAATGGTAATTTGAAACCAAACCTGAATGACATATCACAGACCGTCAACATATATATTAACAGGAGAATAGGCACTCTGCGTATTTAGAATGTCTCTAGAAGAAATATGTAGCAATGCACAAAATCAGAGGCAAATGAAAAGCCTGTGAGGCTATCAACCAGTGTTTTATCAAGAAAAAAAAGGCCTACCATGTTTTGTAACATAGTTATTAGAGAATATATCATTCATAATTTATAGAATATAATTTAAAACTGGAAGAGTTTGCTAATTTAAAAGAAAAATTTAACTACCTTTTCTTACCAATGTCAATACTTTGAGCACACTTTCAATTATTTTTTCGATTTTACTGCTTAACAAACACTTAAAAGAAAACAAGCTCTAAATCCAGTGCTCTGAATCATTTTAAAACGGACTCCATTCTGTTTTAATAGGAAAACATTATGCACTGCATAATATGAAGGCGGTGGCAGCAGCTGTGGATTCCCTATCACAGGTTTGCAAACACATTTAATCTAATTGATGAGCTTTTGTTTAAACAAGCATTGATATGCATCCTGTGATGCACATGGGTTGCAAAGATTCACAGCAACATACAGCCCAAGTGATCTGCCTGTGACGCTGAAACAACTTTTATATGACTGAGAACGTGAAATATCTCTATTAATACTATTTTCAGGCAAAAAACCCTGGATAATTATATAGCTATATATGAATTCTGTTTACCACTGAAATCACACCGATTTTAGCAGGACAATTGAGACCACTGTGGATAAACGTTTGTCCTCCATGCTTTGGAACATGTAATTTAAAAAATTAATTTGAAATCCACCATCACTGAGAGCAACGTATACGCTCAGGCACATATAAACTCAATTATAGGTTTCACAGTGTTACCTGAGGTAGCACCATGTTTTCCAAACACAACTGAATGCTTCATGTGATTTTCTTTTGTTGCAAACATCTTTCTTGCATGTTGCTCAGAACGGAGAATAAACCTATCACCTTTGCTTAACTATTATTAAAATTAATTAGATATCTCAAATATAGAATCAGAAAACACTTGATTTGATCTCATTTGGCCAAATACAAATCTATTTTTCCAGAATGCAATAACGTGCGATTTAACGTCAAGTTGGCATCATAGGAAGCCTATGTCTAGTCTGTACCACTGATATTCAGGGTCATCTTTATTGAATTAGCAGTAGGGATACAGCTTCAGAAATATAGACATTAAAAGACTGTTTCTTCTTTTTCGTCGTGTATCATTTGAAGATGTTTGGAGGCTCCATGTATGTCAATAATTTCAATTGACAGACTGTCTTTTTGTCAATATTTGGCCTATGCAAATCTTTCCTCCAAATATAAATGAAAGTCCACTTGGAACTTACTGTGACTATATTTTAGTGAATTCTGTGTTTCTTTGGAATACAGAAAAGCAGCACTTCTCACTCTCACTTTATGGGAATGGATTTTTTAAAAAAGCACCCAAACAGTAAGATTTAATGCATGTTATCATTCAGTAAAATTGCAGAAAATGGCTAGGTCAGAGGGAAGGAATACGGTCTCCCGTTTACCGCAGTGCCTTATTCTCTGTGAAAATGCTAGGGAATGCTACAAATATTGCACAAAACAGTGCAATGGTAGTTTTCATTCCCGCAGGGACTTCAATCCATGAAAAGAAGGTCCATTGTGAAACTTCAATAATTCAGGAGGACACATGGCATAGTTAAAACAGGGCTCTTTCCCACCGAGAACTCAGAGGAAAACATCACCCAACAGAAGTATACCATTTATTGTTATTCTAATCCAAGAAGTTTATTTGGTTTGGGTGTTCATTCCTTTTCCTAAAATCCCGTGTGGTTAATCGTAAATTTATCGGGAAGTTCCTTCCAAAAACACCTTACAAGTCTACTTCCAGTTCTTTCTGCAATTCCCTCACAAAACAGTATTTTTTTGGCATAGTTTGTGCCACCTCTACAGATCAATTCAGCATCTCCCTCTCTCTCTCCTAAGGCAGAAGTTGCTGTGAGCTCCCTGCACTGCAGCGCAATGCAGCCCAAGTACCAGCAGTACCAATTGTGTTTGTCTGAGTAGGTTTCCCCTGTGTTGTACTAACCTCTGCAATCCGCGCCCCCCTCCCCCCTCCATCAGAGATACACTCATCACCCTCCTAACCCTTTACGGGAAGGAAAGCAGGATACCATCAATCATGGAGGAGCCTCTGGATGATCTCAGCATCTTTCGATGAGGCCATCTCCCTCCTCCCTGGCTATCTTTATATGCTTCCTCCTCATCTCTTCCTCCTCTCCTCATCCCTCTCTTTCTGTACAGATGTGCCGTGGCCACCCCAGCCAGCATGACTCAGCTCCCACCCTCGCCCCCAACTCACACTGCACCCACAATGCTTTGCAGGATTAGGCTCACAAGGCTCATCAGTGACCTCCACACTCAATTACCCTCGTGTCACCCAGCCCTCAGGTCCCTGGGGTGTCCTGCCTCCACTCACGACTGCCAGACCATCTCCTCTGCCTCTCTGCAACCCTCAGACTCTTCTACCCTGCAATCCTCTTTAAATTAGATGGGGGTCGCCTCAAAAAACCTCAGTATCCCATGGCTCTTCCTAACCCCGGGACTTGGACTATAATTTTTCCCTACTATGACTTCTCCATGCTCCCCTCCTGATATACTGACAGAAGCATCTTGGGACCTAAATCCCGATGCACCAGGAAGGCAGTAACTTAGTGTGTTTTGGAAAAGTCCTTTCCAGAAGCTGTAAGGAAGGGACTCCCTCCTCCCCTTTATGGGTTATGCATACTAAACTATTCCCTTAATACAGTCAATGTGAGTTACAATCCTTGAAGGCAACCCACAATGAGAAAGGCAACATAGTTTTCAAAAACACTGAAATTGGTTTTCTTTCTTTTTTTTTTT
>VXBH01002140.1:31485-47397 GCA_013400035.1 Rynchops niger
ACATTCCAGACTACGTCTATGCACAGTGACCTAATAGAACAGGACCGGACACCTTTTCATTTTAAATAAGTAACAGCAGGAAAAGGCCACTTAAGTGTACAGACGGAATTCATTATGGCTTCAGGTGGCAGAGACTGAAAAAAATTTCTACAATTTGTCTAAAAGAAAAAGAAGAATTAAGTTTTCTTTGTTATACCTGAGATACTTGTCTGAATTTGACCCTAAAGATGGTGTATCATAATGTTTAGCCACACCTAACCGGCAGTATTAGACAGATTTAAAGAATACTACAGTGAAAGGGGAAAATCTGGTATTTCTTTGCTGTCAAATGAAAATCCCTTTTTAAATCAGCCTATATGGTACTGATTCATACACGTAATATACATCAGACTATGTTTTCCTATGGCCTCATAAAACAAACAAACAGAAAACCGCCTTTTGTACAAGCTCCACCTTTATCACGTATTCAATCCTGCAAGTACTTTCCTTGATTTAAATGAGGCAATGGGAAATGAATAGAATATAGATGTAAAATNGCCTCTTCTAAAAATTAAAGGTGAAGGATCGCTAAATAAATCTTCACATAATGTAACCAGGAGCAACACTATCCCCTTACTAAGTACTCTAACAGGACTATTAATACCTGAGTCCTTTTGGTCATGATACAGGTACAAAAAACCAATTTTTTTCCTTTGTGACATAGCATTTTTTGCTTCTGTCTCACTGCTGTCTAAATTTCAGAATCTAATTGCCAGGAATGAGCGGCTGCCTGGACAAGAAGCAACATTAAACACATACCTCCTAAATCCTGGTTTAGGGTCTTCTGCTGACCTGCTGCACTGACCTCAGACAGACCATCTCCTCAAGTCACTGCTTGCTTTCTTGTTCTTTGCTGGTCTTGTTTATTTAAGGTGTTATAACTTTTGACATGAGGAATAAAACGGTTGCACTGTATGTAGAACTGTCGTCATAATTAGTATTATAATTCATTTGCAATTCATACACCACTGTCTCTAAGTATAATAAAAGATGTAGGCCTTATTTCTGCAATGACCACTGCATGATCTTAACGAAGTACTATTTTAGGTTGAACTCCTCGGGAATACTCCGTGTACAAAGCAGTCCTACTCAGTGCTGTAAACCTTTGCTGTATTGAGGTCTAAATTTGCAACAAGATAAATCCTGTTTTTTTCTTCATGGCAATGAAAGTTTAACTGAAACAATTTTTTACTAACTGTTTAGATTTTTTTTATGTATATATTAATGTACCTGTACTAGTTCACTGAACTTGAGATTAGTTCTGAATCATATTAAGTATGCAATTTGAAATTTGCTTCTCTTTCAAACATGATATTGCTTCTGTGTTTGATCACTCTTGTTAAAGTGATTTCTGATACTGTCATGTATCATTTGGAGAGGCTTATTCCTTTAGGTTTCACAGTACTAGAGCATGTATCATACTAGAGCACAGTCTGTACTGGTATGTAGTGTCCCCAATACTGGGGACAGCATGCAGATAGTCACTGACCAAAGAATTCAAACATGAACTTAACCCAGAGAAGGGTGAGTTATTCAAATCCATAAAAGTGAGAGGACTGCAACAAATACAAAATATCTCATGACTTTCAGTTATTGACTGATAAATTGCAGATGAATTTAAAATTGATAAATACAATTAAATTTGCATTGCAAAACCAATGTCTTCTATGTGCACAGTGATATGATCCAGAATAGCAGAATCTGCTAAAATATAACATGCTTGTTAGTTGTTTATTTGTTTGTTTTTAAAAAAAAGGTAGTTTTTAGGAAACAAATCTGAAGATATTCAGTATCACATACTTAATGTCACATACTATTTCCATTGTGGCATGACTGACTGGTCCAAGTCAGTTTTAAAGCTTTTTCATCTGTAACATGGCATATAGATTATGCCATGTTTCCATCTAAATAAAAATGATAACATGCCTTTTCATGTTCCTGATAGCCAGTGTTGAATTTTATGGAGACTGTGCAATGAACCCATATTTTCATAGCTATGTATTTGCACCTGCGTTCTCTAAGGTGTATTCTCTGGACTAGGTAAATGGCATGAAGATACAATGAAATTATGCCAGGATTACCTTTTAAATGAAGAATGTCCTCAAGAGCATCATTTATAATTTAAACT
This sequence comes from Rynchops niger, assembly GCA_013400035.1. Classification (NCBI taxonomy): domain Eukaryota; kingdom Metazoa; phylum Chordata; class Aves; order Charadriiformes; family Laridae; genus Rynchops; species Rynchops niger. The sequence goes on from VXBH01002140.1 coordinate 33,653, forward strand.
CCGTAAACGAACCAGGTAAATAATCTGATCATTCAATCATGAATTCACAGTCTTCCTGCAGGAATCTCAATCATGCATCTGATGCCCCAGAGTTTTGAATCTTGCATATATATTTATGGAGTAATGAAAAGCTATGTAAATCACAACTTGACTGAAGCTTCCCTATAGCCTGTATGAACATCTGAAGAGACCTGCAAGCACTGTGTAAAGTATGAAGCTGGAACCTGTCACACAGCTGAAATGTGAGTTGATATGCTAGTTTCACAAAGAATGTGGAAAAATGTCAAGTTTAATGAGCTACATTTGAACAGTGTTATTTATTCATTTTTTCCTTTCTGAATTTTTTCCAAATAAGCAAGTGAAACAAGTGTATCTGTCCTATTGAATTTCAAAGAGAAAACAAATTAATCCTGAGATTGGTAGAAATTCCACAGAAGACTTTGGGGATCTTTTCATTACATGTAATGCTCCATTCTTTGAAGGTATGTATAATCTGATCAGAGACCAGAATCAAGCCATAAGAAATTCTGAAGATAAAACAATAGTTAAGAAGTAGGTCTATACAAAATACACAGCAGTGCAATGGATGATTTACTGTGGACTACAATGAAGTATTTTGTAAGAAGTGGCAGAAAACAAATATCATTAAACACATCAAGTGTGCTTTGCACAGGCATTGCTCTTTCTTGATTAAGTTAATGGAAATAATCTGATTTTCCTGGAATTGTTCTTATCAGCTCAGCCACTCTAGGAGTCTTTCCTTAATTTGTTAACACTCTGAGCATAAAGGAGTTCAAAACCTGGACCAGCTTCTTTTCTATTATATCTTCCGAACCATCTAGACAGATTTTGAACCTTTAATAAATCTATATCTAAAAGTCTCTTTGGGGATTGCATTTCTGGAAGTATTTTCATTTGGGCAGCCTATCCTGTATCAGAAGGCAAATTATTTGATGATTATTTCAGGACTTCATCAGTTCCTCTCCTCTCCTCTCGCTCTTATCAAACACTAACAGTTCTGAATCGCTAAGAAATAATATATTGGATTGCAGTGATTTTAAATGTCAGAAACTGTATTTAGAAAAAGAACACATTCTACTTGTTAATAAGCTTAAAAACATTCCCACTGAAAATATAAAATGCTCTATGAAACAAAGAAGCAAAAGAGTTCATGAAGTTAGAGAGTAAGCATGTTGTGATTGAGCTATCTAGGCACCCTATGGAGTATGTAACTTAATTTGCTCCTAGAAGTAAAGGCCAAATTCCCTCTTGCTATTGCTTTTAACTGGAGTATCTCCATTAACACCAGTGGAATAGCTGTCTCATAGTGGTGCACAAAAGGACAACCAGGATCAGTGTATCTGCTGTAGTATATAAATTTGTTGAATGCTACTTTCATAAGAGGTAATTCAGTTCAAAGGGATAAACATATGGGCCAAATCTCACTCTCTTTAGATTACTCATCCCCTCGAATTGGAGGCAATTTCTCCAGCATAAAGGCAAAGACCTTATGGCTGTTCACATTGAAGGGAAGTACTCCGACAAACTGTGGTAGTCAAAAGATACAGAAAAGAAGATAATATTTGGTTTGCGATTTCCATCAATAACAGTAAAGTGAATCCTTGAAACAGGCCTTTAACCTTGTGTTGCAACTAACTCATTATTCTTCTTTTCTTAGTACAAAGGGAAGTAAAAACACAGACTTAGAGTAAATGGGATAAAATCATTACTAAATTCTGGGGCAAGATACAAAATCCCTGTGTTAGATTTCCTGGGTTTTTATATTCTTGTACAACACCCAGACAATGATGTTCTGAGGTGACTGGTTTCCACAGGCTGCTGGAAAATATGGTAAATAATGTACACTGTAGTGCGATTTATACATAAATTCTATCAGTCAAATTAGCATTGAATGTTCATGCATATAAGCAAAAGCTGAAATTACAGTGAAACTGTGAATAAGAGTCATCACATCCTATTTTCATCCTTCCTAATAGGAGATTTCATGCTGTCCTTCTTGCTTTGTAAGCTCCATCCAGGTTGCAAGCATCTGAAGTGCAGTCATGATCCCTGGATCCAACTACTTTACAGCATGCCAGGAGATGGGCACCTCAGTTTGCAGTGAGTTATGAGCTGGCTCTGAGTGGTGTAATGGAGAGCAACCCTTGAGCTTCTCTATACTTAAGGATCGGGAGCCAAATCTTGATGTCACTTAAACTAGCAGAGATTTTGTGTTTTAGCAGGAGTAGAATTGAGCTGCAAATCTGCTGAAGACTACACGGGGCTGTGTGCAAATAAGGTATTCCAAGAGACTGTCTCATTTCAGATATAATCTTATTAAACATTTCAAAAATAGAGTGAAGTTATGAGTGCCTGTAGAGTCCATCCATTAAGCTGCTTCTGATTCAAAGAATGAGGAGGCTTCTAATGGTTTAGCTAATATTCTAGCTGAGTCACCAATATAAATCCAAAACGTTCAGATATGACGTAAATGTTGCCAGAGCTGGAGAAAATATAAGTCTGTACTCTGACTTTTTTCCCCCTCCATCCTAAAATGGTATGAGTCGGCTATATCAAACACCTAAACACAAAGAGGTGATTTATAAATACTCACAAGCCCACAATTATCATGTAATCTTTGAAAGACAGACTTGAAATACCTTGTTTCTCCCAGTAGTTAGTCACATGAGGGAGGGGTCTAAGTAAATATTCACGTGACTAACAACTCACTAAGTACTTCTCACTGGGCTTTCTGAAGGAGATTTATTTTTTTTACTCCTCCTGCCCTGATGATGCCCTGGCATATCTAAATTATAAAACTATGTCCAGTCAAATAATTTGCAAAACAAATCTTAAAATGCTGAGTAAATGTTTTCCAATATCAGATAATTAATTTTACCATAATGTTCACAATAAATTTATTAAGATCATTCTGTTTCTGGACAATATAATTTATTTAATGTTTGCCTTGAATAATTTTTCCAATTGTCCTTTGCAGCTCTTCTATTAGTCTTCTTTCTCTGATATTATTTTTAGTATTAGTTCATAGAATGGGAAAACTTGTACAAAAAAACCCCACCTGAAGTAAAATTTTTTACCTTTACAGCAGCATGGCTTTTAGAACCAAAACTGATGAAGTTGCCATGGAGCATTAGAATTTTACAGAGGTCTCTACTTTTTAAAGAATATCAAAATGATAATGCAAAATAATAAAAATTTGGACAAAAAGCACTGTATAGGAAATATTCTCCTGAAAGATTTTTGACTTTTGTTGTTTCATAAACAAGTCAAGGGTTTTATTTAAAGCGATCATTGTTTTTACAGAGATCTGCAGCTGCAGTTGGTTTTATCTACTACTTATCAAGCTATAAATTATTGAGGTAATTTCATTTTTGCCTTAGATCACATACATAAGATATGGTACTACATAAGAAGGGTAACAACAGGAAGAGAGGATTCCGTTTTCTTCATCTAATGATATTTTTCTGAATACACATAATGACCACAATGTCCAAACTAAGAATTTTGTTGCTAGGAGCAACACCATACAAAGTATTCTCCCAGCTGCCTCAGTTACTACAGCTCCATCTCCTTATCATCACATGTATTATCTACACGTAATGTACTCACTACTAATTTCATTCTCATAATCTCCCAAGTCAACCATTTCTTACAGAAAGCCCACAGAGAAAATAATGAAAATGGTCATTTTATTCCCGTAGCGTATCTGAAATGGGGTGATGTCACAGAAGAGAGAGGGAAGAAAACACCAGAGTTTAGTTAATGCCAAATGTTGTTTCCCAGGGCACTAAAAATAGCACCTCTATGCTTCTATTTGAAATCCTCTGATTCTAAGGTGCAGGAGCTTTCGACCAACATTGAGTATGTTGGCAGACCTGTGATGAATGAGTACACATTCATGAGCTCGTTGCCTGAGTACGTAGAGACAGCACTGTAAGAAAATGGGGATCACTGAACCTTCTGGAGATGAAGTCACTGATAGGTAAAACGATCTTCGCCTATATGTTTTGTACTTGCAAAATTGGTGTAAATCTGATAAATTCTGCTTCTAGCTACCTGATTTATGCCCTGCCATTAACTTATTAGCAAAGTTTAGGTACATAAGGAGCTTCAGATATGTTAGCTTAGTCTAAATGTGATTTCCCATATTTGGATGCTCAACTTGAAATGCTTCTAGGAATCTGATGATCAAGTTGAGCACCCACAAATCCAAATTAATGTAAATTATGTCTGTGATTAGGTCTGGATTTAAAAAAAAATATTATATGACTAATGTCAAGGAGTAGCAGAAGCAGGCTGCTCACCAAGGGAAACTGGGAGCTAAACATGACAGTAAGGCAGGCAGGGGCAGTGACAAGGAGCACAGGCTCACAGCACCCTAACAAGGCAAGCAGGACAGGTCCAGTAACAGTAGCAAGGTTCAGCTAAGAATCCCAATCCTCACACAAATCTACAGCCACGGGGCAGGTCCAAGGTCAAGGCAGGAAGTTGAGTCAGCAAGTCAGTGACAGGATCAGGTCTGGAGACAGTAAACAAGACCAGCCGCAGTCCAGTGACAGCCAGACAAGTCCACAGAGATAAGGCAGGTCTGGGATGAAGGCAGGTCAGGGCTGGAGGCAGGGAGGAACACAGCTGGTCACGGGCAGCATAGCTACAGTGGAAAATGAGGGCAAGGGCCTGAGCTTAAAAGCAGTTCCCAGGCAAAGGGGGACAGGCTTTCACTTCTCACAGGTGTTTCTCATACAGCGGTTTCCCTGGTGCAAGGCTGGGCACCTACACCACCAAGGCTGGCCCTGAGCCCAAGCAGCCAGCTCCAGCAGGGGGGAGGGTGCATTTGGGTCCTTGGTACCTAATTCCCATCCCTCCCTACCAGGATAGTGGTGTTTCTGCTGATTACCACACACTATGCGTACCCTTGTCTTTTGTAATGTATCGCTTACTTATAATCTACTTTGTTGGTTTAGGATACATGTTTGAGTGAAAAAAAGTTTTGCACAGTAATAGACACAGAGCATTTGGGGAGAAATTTCCAAATCATGCTTCCCTCTAATAACAAGTACTATTAATATATTTGCAGCTTTTATGGATGTGATACGCATCACCTTTTGTTGATTATATTACCTACACATTCATACAAATACATACATATATATATTTTTATGTATTACACAAACATATACATACATGTGCCAATATATAACCTGACATATATCCTATCTGTGTTGACACTTATTCTCAGTATTTCAGTTTATTTGCACAGCATGAAAGACAACCCTTTGTTATACACAGAATCCAAAGCAGTATACTTAAGGAAGAGAAAGGGTCAAAGCAAGGTTAATTGCATTTCTTGACATTTCACAGAAAATATAAGTTCTTTGCATAGCAAAAGTGTGAAGAAGCAGCTGGCAGTACTGGCAGAAGACTACGGAGTTGTGTAGAAACAATCAATATACCAACACAAAAGGGAAAAGCTATGCTTTAAGTGTAATTAGTAAGGCATTGTAAAGTAGTGGGAATGATAAAATGGTAAGCACAACATTAGCTCAATAATGACGAAAATAACCCAACTGTTTGTTTTGTGAAAGTGATCGTTTTTTGCTAAACATACCCTATTTAGAAACTGGAGAGGAGAAACAAAAACAGAAAAAAAGGATCACTAATGGCTTTCAAAATACTATAGAATTCCAAAGCATAACAGACAGAAATATGTGTCATTAAAATGAATAAGCATATTTAAAAGAATCTTTCCTATTAAAAATCTAATTTTGGTTGCACTTCTTCTGCACTTTTTGGAATAAAGTTGAATTGAAGGAAAAGGAGCCAAAGAGGAAGACTTGGAAACAGCCATGAAATATCTTTTTCATAATAAGAAGCATGAGGCATATTTTCTGGACTACAATATTTTTTTAAAGTATGTCTTGAAGAATTTAGAAAAAAACACAGCCAATTGGACTTCTGCTCAGAACACCAATTTCTAACAAATCCAGTTTCATGGACAGCTGTCACTGGGGTCTCATGTGTGTAAACTACATTAATCTCTCATGTTTCTGGATGCCTTTTTATATTGTGTTTCCCCAGCCTTGGTGGCAGCTGTCTCTCTGCTGCTTATTGCTTGTGAAAGGGCAATAGTTATGACAGCCAAAGGAGACTTCTTTCCACTAACTCTGATTTTAATATTACAGAATCGCAGAATCTTCATGGTTGGAAAGGACCTTTAAGATCATCGAGTCCAACCAAACAACCTACAATCTCTGCCACTAGAGCATGCCCTGAAGTGCCACATCTAGAGGTTTCTTAAACACCTCTAGGGATGGTGACTCAACCACCTCCCTGGGCAGGCTGTTCCAGTGCCTGACCACTCTTTATTAGCAGCCCTTAAACTGACCATTGTAGATTAGTGGAAAGGATACACTCAAACCCCTGAGAATCCAAACACCAGGAGTGGTCTAATGTCTCTTTAATCAGTATTTCTGCACAAGGGAAAGGAGGAGCTGATGTTACCCGGGCAGGGTAGGCTGCAAGAGACTTCATTACAAAACTGACATCTATCATACAGTTTACAGTACCATGTTACAAATTAGCCTGCCCACAAATTTCTCTGAGGCACCTGACAAGTAAAAATCTTAATCTGCTTCATCATCTGCTTTGTATCTCAAAAATGGAGACTATAGCACTTCCCTTCAGCAGGTTAAGGAATCGTAGGTACAGTACTGACTGAGACATCCATATACTATAAAGAATGGGGTGTATACGAGAGAAGATTTGAGGTCAAATTCTAATTGTTTTGCAGAGTTTATGCAAGCTCTACTAGCCTTGGACATAACTACAACATTCCTTCGTCAGAGATTGCTAATGATATAGCACCGTGGTATGGTTTGATGGATTATGAAAGGCCACTGTTCTCACTTCAGAATATTTAGAGACAACATACTATGCACATATCCAATGAAAATTCAGTCTTACTTTTTATAGTATCGACAGCTTTGGTATTTGTTGTTATGTAATTTTGAAGACGGCCTTTCTCATATGTGTTACATATATCAACAAACAATATCACAAAGAACTTGGGAAAAAATTAAATGTAGATCATAGATAATTCTTACTTTTCCTCTTTTTTTTTTAAGATCATCTACAGTTCACAGCAGGGTAATGAACTCAGCTCCCAATTTACACTTTTTTCTGGCATAATAAACAGGTTTTTTTCAAATTCTACCCAGTTTCAATAGTTATCACATATCATCCACAGGTATTCTTTGAACAAACATTAATGCCACAGTACAGGGTGAGTTGCTGAATGGGATTACAAAGCTGTTTACACAGTTGTAGAAAAAATCCATTGCAATAAGAGCAATTTAGTAAAATCCTTAAAGCGAAGCTACAGTTTCTGAATATGAAATAAATGTTCTAAGGAAGAATGGGCAGACAAATACCTATACGAATGGAAGATACTATAAGTCAAATATATTTAAGTCTGGATAACAGAGTATTTGTGATTCCATTCAAAAAACAGGATAGAAAGTAAATTTAATTCTACCATAAACCATCAAGTTTATCTATGACCAGGCAGATGATATATTGAAATATTTCTTGTGAGATTACTCATGCAGCCTAAGCATCATTGGATATTCAAGGTGTATGGTGTCTCCCTTTTGTCTAACTGTAGTTAAAATGTTGTGTCACCAACTAATTAGGTCAAAACAGCTGTGTTCATTAGGGACCGGTCAGGTCTTGGGTAACATGACTTTAATTACAAGCATAATAGCTGTTTATAATTTATTCAGCTTGTCCCAAAGGCTCTTTTTTCCCTAAAGACATGAACAACTTCTCAGGCAGGTCAGTCTAAGAAATTGACGGATATCTGAGACAACACTGAGAATAAATTAATATATAATAATATACTCCTCTTTAACATAATGGTATTCCTTCCATGACCAATACCTATCTTTTGCATAGTATTTTTCATATCAAAACACTGTCACACTTCATTAACTTTTAAATTCCATGCCCTATAGAAACTCTGCTAGTCTCATGTGCCACTTTGAGGTGAAGAATTTGGGACCCAAAATATTAGAAACATTCACACTCCTGGAAAAAAAGAGTGGGCTAAAATGTAGCAAGACAACATCCGAAGGATGTCTGTAGAGTAAGCAGCGAGACTTTATACTCTTGAAAATCAAAAATTACTTAATTAACCTTGACCGACTTGAGCTTCTTCTAAAGAGTTTTGAATAGCATAAACTTATAAACAGTATAATACAATTAAAAATAATGCCATACATTTTAAATGTCAATATATAATTTGCAGACTATCTGGATAAAAATAATGCTATGAAAATTGAAAATACAGATCATATTTTCAAATTGCCTTAGCAGCAAACCAGCATATTTCTTTCTCAACTTTCCCAGCTCATTAATATAGTCCTCCTCAGCCTATGAAAATCAGCTTTTTTAAGCACTAAGCACACATATAGCAGGTGTATGTTTCCTCAGTCCTCCCTAAATGTAATCTGCTTATGTTTACATGACTATATATAACCACAGACTTTCTGTCCAGTCACAAAACATCTTTATCAATCAAAACAGCATTCAAAAATAATCACCATGTATTGCATATACATATTGGTGAAATGAAGTACCACAAAGAGGGCCACTGTTCAGAAAGTGCCGAATGCTAAAATATTGAGCACGCCAAATCATTAAACATTTCAAAGGACCTTGACCTATATGCTTAGAAACAGAAGTAACTTTAGTAGTAACTTTGGTAAGTATGCTTATTTCAAGGCAAGCACTGAACAGTGGAAAGACACCAATGTAATATCATTACTTAATATGAATCTAAAAATAAAACATGACCTTTTTTTAATTTCACAATGGGCAGAGTCATGGGAAGTATTCTGGAAGCTTAAATACAGAGACAAGCAAGGTCACACTCTTTTCATTTGGTTAATAGATAGAATTGCTGGAGCAGACTGAGAATGAAGTAAACATATGTATGTAAACATCCATATCCTGGATTCACTGGTACTTTCTTTGATACACAGTTACTGTACACTAAGGAACATTAAAAAGATAAATTTTCATCACACTTTATTTTGTTCAGCATCAGTTATATCTATCTCATTAGTGAAATATTCATATAAACCTAACACCAACAGCGACTTAGACTCCGTGTCCTCCACACAAACTACTGGAGGGCTTTGCTATCCTACCATTAAACCATAAATCATGCCACAGAGAAGAAAAAAAGAAGATAAGGTGAATATAATTTAAAGGAAAACTGAGAGCAAATGAGGTGACAGCTACAGAATCACATATTTTAATGTAACTATGTCAGTTTTAATTGTATATAATTTGTTGATGTTGTATGTGTTTTCTATAGCTTGAGATTTTTCACATATTTTTTTCCATTGCTGATATTTAAAATGCAAGTCAAAGTGCATGGAGGAAGCATTACAGCCACTCGCTGGCACCTCTGACTGGAGGTGCTCAGGCTCATGTTTCTGTGAAGTTTATTTGAGTTCATACAATCAGAACTTACTTTTTGCCAGTACTCTCTAATATTTCCTTAATATTTGCTGCTTTCATGAACATTTCATCCAGCAAGCTTACTTGCTGTAACACTTGCAGAAGCAAATACAAAAAGAGTTTTAACTTAGCAGCACTTAATTCAGCTTTAAAAGTATTTTATGAGATTGTGAAAAATTACTCACCTCCTATACCATACCAGACTGCAATACTGGAAGAACAAATAATCCTAAAGTAAAATAGAAATAGTGTATTGTAATATATAAGCAGCTGCTTGATAATTATGTCAGTGAGATAGAATTTACAAAAGAAAATTTAACTGGATCTTTTTAAAATTCCATATAATGAAATCTGATGTACTGTGAAACACTCCAGGGAGATCACTAGATGCCACTGACACTGGACTTCTAAATTAGAGTACAAACAGCATTGCTAGGCTCTATGCTTAAATTGCAATAATATCCCAGTCTACTCAAAATCTGCCAGGCCTTCAAAAGCAGTGCAAAATTCAAGAATCAAATGGGTCACTCTTGTGCCCCTCTAATAACCCCTAAGAGTCTTTGAATCAAGCAAGACCTATGATAATATGTAAGCAAAGTCAGCTATAGAAAAATTGAAAAGCTGAAGGAGATTGCAGTCTTTCCACCAGTACTGTCAGCAGCAGAAATATTCAAGGCCACATAATATAGTTGCTCTCCTTCCGCCCTTCATTCACACTCTGGATAGACCTAAATCCATGCATAACACAACGCTATTTATATTCCTTTCAATGAGTTAAAAAAAAAAAGGGGGAAGAAACACATCCTAGTATATAAAGCCAAAAGTTGTAACCCAGAATATACAGAAAAGGCAGATTAAATGAGCTAAGAAGCTGCCAACTCTATATAGTCACCCTTCAATTGGATTTCGTGCTTTCAAGTGTTAGGCAACAGCAGTACAGTCACAATGCATTAACCCGAAGTATTACAAGAACAATTATTAAATGAGGCTGCTATCCATCACAGAGTGCTGCATCTGGTTGCTATTAAACCTTAAGTAGTGATTAGAGTCATGAAAAACAGAATTTTGGTGGGTTTCTACAAAGACAAAAGCTTTAAAGTTGTGGTTTGCTAAAAATCTTTTACTGTCAAAATGGGGAGGGTTGAGGCAGAACAAGAACAAGGGAAAAGTTCATTTCTGAACTCTAAACTGTAGGTAATTTAAGAGATATGCCAAACTTGCTACATGCTGACTGAAAAATTATCATTTGTGTCACTGGAAGACTATTAGAACTGTAACTTACTGAAGTATTATACTGAAGTTATGTTCATTCATTTGAGGGGTTTGTTTGCAGTGATGATAATTTATGGGGGGAAAAAAAAGATTCTAGGGGGCTAGTGGAAATTTTAGTCTCTTTTATCAGTTGTAACTGGTGAAACTATATTACATAATTATCAAAGATACAGTAACTCAATATTCCATGTATGTATAGCTGTATGTACAATTTATGTATGGAATTTCCAGCTTATTAGTCTAGACCATTTTTTTCCTCAGTGTCTGATTATTGCAGTATTAAACACAGTTTGGTATTGTTCCAAAAAGCTGCTCTAAAATGTGATTCCTGATAAGCTAATAGTGAGATTGAAAAAAACAAAAGCTAAAGATAAACAGCTCTGTATTTGATCTGCAAATCAGATGCAAGAGAGAAAACATTGACATTGTAAATCACAGAGACGTTCAAGGTTATGGGGCAGCTTAATGGATGAGAAATGGAGGATGAATTCTAGAGTTCTGGAGTGCTTCGATTGGAAGACTCTGTAGCGGAGATATCTTTTATTGGTTAACAACTTGCCTTTTCCTTACTCTGCAAAGAAAACCTCTGCAATAAAACATACACATTACATTGTTGTCAGACCAAAGGTCTATCTAGCCCACTAATTTGCGCAGTGCTCAGAAGTGGATGCTTAGGGAATTTAAAAAGTTTTTTTTTAAGTTAACTTTTTAAAAGTAAAAATGCTGAGAGTAACTAAGCACTGGCCGAGGTTGCCCAGAGATGTTGTGGAGTCTCCATCTTGGGACATATTCAAAAGCTGTCTGGACACAGTTCTGGGCTCTATGTGACCCTGCTTAAGCAGGGTGGTTGGAGTAGATGACCCCCAGAGATCCCTTCCAATGTCCACCATTCTGTTATTGTGTGCAGAAGGATACAACAGGCAAATGTACAATGATATTTCCTTTCAATACATTTTTCTTACTCCAAGCAATACATGGCTTAGGAATCTTTGGAGTTAAGAGTTGCCACTTTGAGGATGGTTACTTGGGTGGATGTTTCTTTCCTAAATCTGTCCAAATGCTTTTGGAAAAAAAAAAGGGACTCAGTCATGTGGTGGCCATATAAAGATGCACTGGTGTGTGTCATGTTTTGGGGTCTATGTAGCAGGACTGTCACCCATATTCTGACACCCAGAAACAGCATTACTTTCTCACTCATATTTTAAATCTTTCCTTGCTCATAATGTCATCATGCCTGTCTTTACACAAAATTTCCCTGCACCATAATATTCTCTTTAAAGCTTCTCATGCTGATGAAAAAATTACACACACCCCTTCCTCCATTTTTCACTGTAACCTCTATTTGTATTTATTAATTTATTTAAGTTATTCACCTATTTAGCTTTTTTTCTTTATCAGAGTAGTCTGGACTTCCAAACAAAACAAGTCCACACTTTACATATCAAGCTCCACATCCCTCACGTCTAAGAAAGATACTCAAAATAATTACTAATATATGCTCAATCCTTGACTAAAGTTGCCAGGCAATATAAGTATTTAGTAATAATGATGATAGCAAAGCTGTCCACCTGTCTGCTGCATCAGTTATTGTTAATGAAACACTAGAGCGCTAAAGTTGAGTGTAAATTTTAAGGTGACTATGTTTAGCATTATTGGTCCCCAAGTAGACCATGAAGATACTGTCAGGGTGTAGAATACTTCTTTGTCTGTGGCTTTCTGTGCAATGCATCATGCATGCACAGAGCACTTCCCACCCAGGTCCCATCCCAGCATTCTATCAGGAGGCAGCTGGGTGTAGATCTGGAAGTTGGGAATTGTACCAAAGGCCATCCCAATTACATACTAAAGTACATCATTATGATTTACCTCTTCGCCATGGCTTTGGATGTGCTATTGATAATATCAAAGCAGCAGAGTTGGAAAAAAGCTATAAAAGCACAATGAAGGATACCTTATACTTTACTAATGTTGCCCTACCACTGGATTTTTTATGAAAATGTATAATAAAATACCTAAATTTAATTTTTCAGTGTGCTTTTCAGAAAGGACATGCACAAAGCAAGGTTGAAATTAACTCCATTATGTCTTTACTGGGTTGATTCTTTATATAGATGCTCAGTAATGAGAAAAGCAATGATAAATGTAAATAGATGGAGTTTACTTGGTGAAAACGTCTAATCTTCTCAGTGCTATTTCACAAGCTATTCAAGTGCTGTAAAAATGCAAAAGGAATTAATTCCAAATTCTCTTACTGCCAACAGTTTAGAGTATATACTGCATAGACCCAATGTCTACATATGAATACTGAAATTGGTTGAATAATTCCTTGTAATAAAAGGTCTTTTTTCACCAACTTCATCTTTTTTACTAGAGAATACATTTCTAGGTATAACTAAAAATCAACATTTTGCATTCTGTTTGCTTTTTGAAATTGACAGTACCTGCTATATAAACAGGTGCTTATATAGCATATATTAACATATATATGTTTATATAACATAAATAAACACAGAGTGTTTATATGTGTGTATGTGTTTGTATATATACTGTTAGATAAACATATATAAACATTTGCTGAGTTAAGCAGCTCTGGTCACAGCACAGTCCACAGCAGAGCACCCTACTGTGGGGCACAGAGGGGTTTCCCAAACCAGGGGAACTTCAGAGGAGCCAAGAGAGCGGCCAGGAGCAGCAGGATGTGCAGGAAAGGCGCTGAAGCTCTGCTGGCTCAACCAGACAGCAATGGTATCCAGGCAGCAGAAAGCCATGGCCTCCCTAAGCTCTACACACAGCACAACTGAGGCACCTTCCCAGACGGAGCTCCAGTGGGAATACACTGCCACCTGGGTGCCACACTGCAGTCTGTGCCTGGTGAGGCAGGCACGTATCCTCTGAGACTACCCAACCTTCCCAGGTCCCCTTGCATA
>VXBH01002142.1:2024-17394 GCA_013400035.1 Rynchops niger
AATTTGTTGGTTCATGACACTGTTACAGGTTTTGTGCAACAAGGAAACTCCTTGGCTTGCAAAAACTTAGTGTGTTCCCAAACAGAACTTTCTTTGTGTACAACAATTGATGTTCAAAATGTTGCACGATACTAATTTGAGGCCAAAGGCTTTTGTTTCATAACAAACCCTGGATGCCACTACTTATGACTTAGGGGAAGCAGGGTCATTGAAAACTGCTAAAAGTCTCATATTACCCTTCAGAGCTGTATTTTAAATTGGCCCATTGGAACTCAGCAGTTTGACAGACTGAGAAAGAATATGTGCAAGAGATAACACAGTATCTTTCTGAGTTTTTCAGTAAGTTTTATGCTTTTTACAATTAGGTCAACTGATATTGATTAAGTGCAAAAGGATTTTTAAGAGCAGATCACAAGAAAACACAGATGTCAGTCAGTGTGTGAGCCAACACAGGCAGGACACAGGAACAACCAGAAAGCTACAGATGAAAGGCAAAGAACAAATTTAATCTTGATACCTCATGGATTGGGGAATCTCTGAAGCAACACCTAGGCAGAGGCATGCAAGCAGGGGATGCAGGCACCGCAGAGTGAGAGTGAGTCCTTATTAGCAAGAGAGTCCTTGTTAGAGAGAGACTGAGAGCTCATACTTGCTGTTCTTGCCTGTATTTCAAGGGTTCAAGCAGGCACAGTTTTTCACTGTGCTTTGATCTTCTTCAACAGCAGGGCAGGAATCTCAGGCACATTTGATAAGGTGCCCCTGAGTTCATCACAGGCCTACATTATCTAAGTGTAGATGTTCTACTTGTCAAGCACATAAGACTAAACAACAATTAGTGCGATATATGTGTTTTCCAGCACCCCACGTGTGAGTCACTTGAGCGTGTTTACAGTCCTCCTCGCAGATCTTCTGTTACTTTCCCACAGTCAGCATGTGCAATTACTGATTTCAGAATTTAGTACTTCTAGTAGAGCCTCTACTATACAGTATCTCTGTATTGTTCATAAATCTATGTTGCATATGGGCATTGCATCACCTAGTGTTCTGGAGTGAGGCATGGCTGGTGTTTTCTCATTTGCCACTGTGCTCCCCTGGTCAAGGCAGAGTAGAGAAACATCCATTTGAAACAACAGGTTGAATATAAGGATCAAAGGCAAAATGTAATGTATTAGTTGGATTTCAGCCAATAATCAGGGCATAAACAGCCCTTATATGGCATGCCATGTATTCTTTAATGACTAAATAGTGAGGCTTTTCCACTTTCCAAAAAAGTGGAAAATCTTGTTAGTGTTGGCCTTACTCAAATGGCAAAGTTGTGCCTTACCAGGGATGGTGACAGCACTTGTCCGTGCTTAATTATTTCTTACACTGGTGCCTCCTGCTCTCCCTGGATTTCATGTTTTGCCCTGTTCTTAGCTGCTTTTCAGAAACCATTTCACCTCAGTGCACATGCACATTTCTCAGTACCCCACTGCCACTCTGACATTGTGCCTCAAATTTCCCAAGTTTCCCTCTCCTTTAAGCTTTGTTGGAGCCTTGGCACTCTGGGAGACGTGTCCACTAGGACTCTGTCAGACCAAAAGGACGCGTATGCACTCTTATTTCCTAGATTTAGTTTTATTAGAGATTTGCTCTTTTTATTCTCTGTATCCCTTTCTAACTGATTGCTATTCAAAGCTGTGACAAGTGTTTAGTAAATTCCTAAAGTTGGTTTTTTTTCTGTTCAGAATACTTCAAAAGCATAGGGAGTTTTTCTGTGAATAGTATTTTATGTCAGAGAGGAGTATTTAAAAAGGTATAATTGTGCAATTTGGTTTTGTTTGTTTTTCTATTGAAGCATCCTGTGTACATGCAGGTTACGCTGCCAACAACTGATAATTTGAGTTCAGTTCAACCATCTGCTTCAGAATTTGTGTGCAGCTAATCTCATCCCACTTCTACAAAGCACATACTTTCCTCTGTTCTTCCCTGCATTTAGTAACATCCTCACTTTGACAATAAGTCTTGGTTTAGGAATCTTCCAGAAAACTGTCCCTAATTTAATATATAGTTGAGACATTAAATAAGAGAAGTGTCAAATACTGCATTTATGAAATTCAGAATTAATTTTTCTTTAAATGTACATCACGAGGATATTTAGATGACCTGTTTATTCCAAAGGTACCCTATTCACAAGATGATAATGAACACAACTGACTTTCTCACAGCATCCTTCACTGAAAAACCTTCATAAGGATAGTTAGAACATGGCATTTTAACAGACCATTTAAGTGATTAACTTAGTGTGACCTTGAGGCCTTGATACTATTCTGCAATTATATCGAGTACCATTTGAAACAGTCTCCTTGAGCTTTTGCTCTTGCAAGTCTAGAGGAAAAGAACTCTTCTAATCTGCTCATCACATTCTTCAGCAAAGACTCTACATTTAGGTTAGCATATGATCATGTATGTAAGACATGGGTTGAGCGACACAGGACTAATTTATCTTTCAGTAATTTTACTTTTCAGTAGTCTCTTCTTGGGAAAACTGCACTTTTAGAAGACTCTGGTGTCTGAATTCGTGAAAATATTTACTTTATAGCCAGCTAGGCTATGTCAGTTTCAAGGTCTCAGTGTTTTTGAACCTTGCCAGGTGCAGGGATGAGGAGGAGCAAGACCCTTGACCCAAGATGACCAAGAGGATTATTTCATACCATGAATGTCACATTCAACATAAATTAGAATGTTTACTGAGGAGTTCTCTCTTTTCCTTGGTGGCTGTGATCCTGAGAACTTCTTGTCCCGGTGCTGGACCCCTGAGGCCTTCCCTTCCTCCTGAAGCTGTAGCGCTTGCAGTGTCCGACATTTGCTGTCCACTGCTGGGAGTGCACAGCTTCCTACTGATATGATTGGCTGAGTATAATCCTTGTATATTTTATCTTGGTATTGGGATCAATACTGGTTCTTTAGTGTTATTAACGTTAATTATCTAGTCTTATTCTATTAAAGCTGTTTATATTTCAATCCTCCTCGGGTTTCCTTGTTTTTTCCATGATTCCCCTTCCCGGGTTGTCTGGTGGTAGAATAATTGTCTAAATGACAATAAATTGCTATGGGTTCCTCAAACCATAACAGAAAAGAAAGAATCTGCTTCTGTTAGGAGGTACTTCTCATTCAACTAGCACTTCAGATGAAAGCAGTGATCCCAGCAAAGTAACCATACTAAAAATCACTGTCAAGATGCTTAGTTAATGCTACGCTTGGGGGACACACATCAAATTCTGAGAAATAATCTTAAGGTATTCAGCTAAAGAAAAATGCTTTGAACTGTGTGACTTCTACTGTATCCAGAATCACATCAACCTGAAAACAACCTGGTATGCATAGCAACATTCAGTTATTCTTTCATTGTCTCAAATTAAATCAGCATTCAAATACGTAGACTTGTTTAACGGCAGCAAAACAGCACCTCTCCGACAACAATGTATACCCTTCTGTTCTTGCAAATTTTAAGTCCCTTCTCTACAGCTTGGAGGTTGAAAGCAAACCCACCCAAATGCGGTCAAGTGGAAATCTAGACCAAGAGTAAATTTTACTTGGACCTCCCCAAGGTTCTGGTCATGTGATGTCTCCTGCCTTTCTTCTCTCTCCCAGTCTCTTGGGAAACAGCCGCAGCGGTAGGTATATGTGGCAGGCTATAATTTAAACTAGATGTGTGTATGTTGTGGTTTAACCCCAGCTGGCAACTAGGACCACACAGCCACTCACTCACTTGCCCCAGTTGGGATGGGGAGAGAATTGAAAGAGTAAGAGTGAGGAAAAAATCATGGGTTGAGATAAAGACAGTTTAATAGGTAAAGCAAAAGCAGTGCATGCAAACAAAGCAAAACAAGGAATTAATTCACTGCTTCCCATTGGCAGGCAGATGTTCAGCCATCTCCAGGAAAGCAGGGCTCCATCATGCGTAATGGTTACTTGGGAAGACAAATGGCATAACTCCGAATACCCCCACCTTCCTTCTTCTTCCCCCAGCTTTATATACTGAGCATGATATCATATGGCATGGAATATTCCTTTGGACAGTAGGGGTCAGCTGTCCCAGCTGTATCCCCTCCCAACTTCTTGTGCACTCCCAGCCTACTCACTGGCGGGGCAGTGTGAGGAGCAGAAAAGGCCTTGACTGCTTAGCAACATCCAAAACCACCAGTATCAACACTATTTCCCATTCCAAATCCAAAACACAGCACCATACCAGCTGCTAGTAAGAAAGTTAACTCTATCCCAACTGAAACCATGGCGGTATACATATGAACACATGGAAACGGGTGTACTCTGATGAGACATTAACACTTCTAAATAGTTACAGACATGGAAAAGTATCAGAGGACAGGTGAAGCAGCACCTGCCAAATGAGGGCAACTCAGAGAAGGACACGTGAAGGCTGCAAGCGAGGATGCGCATTGAATTTCATACTAATCCCAGAGACAAATGAGCAGGTAAGCTTGGGCGCAGCAGCGATTTCAAGGTGTCTCACTGCAGCACAGAAAGGCACTGCAGGCATTTTGCTTCTTCCTCACCTCTTGCCTGGCTCCTAGGGAGGACATTGCCTGGGAAAGTTTTGGAAGGGCTAGGGAGAGGGAGCACACAGACAGGGTGTTGTGAGCTGAGGCCCGGCTTCACCAGGAGCCGGCCCGAATTTCGGGAAGGGCTTCCCCGCGCTGCCCCGCAGCACCGGCTCCTCACAGGGCAGCAGCTGATCCACGTCACATCCCCACAACTCTCCTGCGCATGAAAAGAGCCACGTGGGAGCGGGGACACCCTCCTCAGCCAGCACCTCCACCAGCTCCCGGGCGCGGCCTGACCCCATCCGTCAGCACACAGCCAAACCTTGCCCCGCCCCTGATGAGCGAGCGCGACGCCAGCACCTGCGCGGGGGTGGGGCGCTACCGCGTGCCACTGCACCTACAGGCGACCGCCCCACACCGCCTGCTGCTGCCAATCCGCGCCCGACTCCCACCTCCTTTCCTACGCCGTTTCCGTAGCGTGTTGGAGTACTAGCTTCCCCTAAGCCTTAGGGCTCTATGTGACCCGCTAGAGAAAATGGCGGCGGTGAGGAGTCGCACTTCGTTGTCGGGATTATCCTCGGTCGGCAGCACGGAGGCGGCCGCTACCGCCGCCAGGAGCCTGAAGGGCGGCGCGGGAAGCGTCGCTGGGAGCAGTGGGGGGCTCCTGCGGGAGGCGGGCAGCGAAAGCCGGGAGCAGCGCTCTGACTGGAGACGGAAGCAGCCGCGTNTGCGGGGGCGGTGGGAGCTGCCCGCCAAGTGTAGGGCTGGGGCGTGGTGGGCAACCCTTGTCTGCTGCCTTCCCTTGGGGCGCGGAGACACCTGGTGCGTGCTTGAGGGAGGGGGAACCGCCCGCGGGTCGCCCGCAGCTGTCAGGCGGTGTGGGGCTGTAGGGGGCCCAGCAGCTAGCGCCGGAGGGGTGGGCGGCGCGTCCCTGCGCCGTGGGCGATTAGCTGCGCGGGAGCCGAGCTGTGTGGGTGGGTGCTTCTGTGTTTAATTTCTGCTGGAGTACCAAAAGGCTTTGGAGTTTGAGTTTGTGGTGGTGGCGGGGACCGGGGTCGGATTGTCAGCCTCTGGACCTCGGTGCGAGTGGAGCCCGTTAACTCTTCCTGCAGCTCTGTCGGCTTGGCGCCAGAGCAGGGCGCGAGAGTGCGGCGTGGTTCAAGCGGTAGCTGTGCTTCTGCTTCGGCTATCCACCGAGTACCTGACCGCTTGTCCTGGTTTGAGTGACGCAGGACTAATTTATCTTCTAATGCTTTGGAAAACTGCGCTTTTAGAAGACTCTGGTGTCTGAATTCGTGAAAATATTTACTTTATAGCCAGCTAGGCTATGTCAGTTTCAAGGTCTCAGTGTTTTTGAGCCTTGCCAGGTGCAGGGATGAGGAGGAGCAAGACCCTTGACCCAAGATGACCAAGAGGATTATTTCATACCATGAATGTCACATTCAACATAAATTAGAATGTTTACTGAGGAGTTCTCTCTTTTCCTTGGTGGCTGTGATCCTGAGAACTTCTTGTCCTGGTGCTGGACCCCTGAGGCCTTCCCTTCCTCCTGAAGCTGTAGCGCTTGCAGTGTCCGACATTTGCTGTCCACTGCTGGGAGTGCACAGCTTCCTACTGATATGATTGGCTGAGTATAATCCTTGTATATTTTATCTTGGTATTGGGATCAATACTGGTTCTTTAGTGTTATTAACGTTAATTATCTAGTCTTATTCTATTAAAGCTGTTTATATTTCAATCCTCCTCGGGTTTCCTTGTTTTTTCCATGATTCCCCTTCCCGGGTTGTCTGGTGGTAGAATTGTCTAAATGACAATAAATTGTTATGGGTTCCTCAAACAGTAATTCTACTTTCTGCGCTTTTCTAGCAGCTTGCTGCACAAAATTGAGTAATTTAAACTTTTTTTCTTTAAAAAAAAAAACTTATCTGAAGTCTAATTCTAAATTGCAGCATTGTGATATTGCAGAACTGATTTCTTTGATTCTTAGGAGGGGAGGGGAAGGAAGGCTTTTAAACATAAATACTCGATATTGTGTGGTCCTAACATATAAGAAATGTCTGTACTTAAAGAAGGGTTAGTGGGGAATCTGAAGTGTTTCAGGAGAGGAAAAAATCATGTATGAATTTTGGCAAATATCTTAGGCTTTTTTTGAGACAAAGATGGTGCTGAGTCATGAGTCGGGAATTTATAACGTACTGTATCTCATAATACAGTTGTATCCAGTTCCACGGCTTTCAAGGAAAACGAAGAATCAGTGTTGGAATATGTTTAAAACAACTCGGAGTCTCCTGCTGATAGTAAGTGGGAGTTAGGCTTGATATTAGAGGTTCAGGAAGGTGAATATATGTTGCACTGATGCTGAAACATTGAGTCCATCCTTGCTAGTCAGTCCTACAGCAGCTGTGGACTTTTTTTTCCTTTCACATGGATAGTTTTTCTTACTTTTAAGTACCTACGTTTGGACAAGTCAGTGTTTTGAGTGCCTGCGTGAGTTATTTTTCCCTTTCTCCCCAAATGCTCTCAGGAATGTTAGCAAATCACAGAAAATGCTAAATGCCAAGTGCTTTTCTCTTTAGTATTTTATTGAGATAGTCTACTTTTCAACTGTCTTCACAATAAATTTAAATACATGGCAGCGTTAATAGTGATTTTTTTTTTTTTTTCTTCAGAAATATCCTATAAATGCTCATGTATAGTATCTTAGTAATTCTGTATGTCATGTTACCAGTAATATACGTTAGACAAAGTACTATTCTGTCAGACCATATTAAGAATTTAAAACATCTCTCTGCCCTTATTGTAATATTATCTCCCTCCTTCAGCTAGAGCAAGTTAATTTGTATGTGAGTAGCAGTTAGTGTATTGCATGTTAAATTTGTGCATGCAGCTGTTGCCCGGACATTTAAGAGGCAAACTGGAGGGCATAATCAAAATAATACATTACGTGGAGGTTTTCTATTCTGTTTTTAAATACAGTAGTTGTACTTTCCTGTAAGATATACCGTTTGTTAAAAGATACTGTGCTTGCTCTGAAGTCCTCCTATCAGTCTCTGGTATTACAGTCACTTTCTTTTTAAATCAATTTTCTGTCTATGCTGGAAGACCTGCATGAGCCTCAGAATGAAGCCGAGAGGGAAAACTGACTCTACTGTGTGAAGTCTTAAATGTAAATAATACCTTTTTTCTTTAATCTCTCAACCTTTCTGCTTGTCGGCGCAGTAGAACAAATATTTGTCAATAAAAGCTGTGACTGTTATAAGTTATCTTTTTATATCGTTGTAAGAGGAGGAGGGAGTCATTTTACTAGGAAATGCAACTTCAAGATAAAAGGTCTAAAGTGCTTTATCCCATGTTAATATACTGATGGTATATTGATTTGGCTTATAGAAAAAGATTCTAACAGTGAGTTCAGTGATAACTGTAGTATGGTTTCCTGTAACTTGAGTTATAACTTCCAATTTGGGGCAAATCCATGTAGGCAAAATATACCTCCTTCTCTGTGACTTTAACAATGTTCTCTTAAAATGTTCAAACCATTTAAGTGATGTTTATTTGTGTCTGAAATTGGTGTATATGACTTATTACATCCCTGAGTACAGGATTAGTTTTATTGCTATAACCCTGTTTTTATAAAAATGAAAAGCAGGAAATGCTGCAATTAGTCTCCTCTGCATACAGTAAACATGTACTGTGTGACTTGGGTGAAAATTAAGTGTTTAAATTTTGAAAATGCATATGCTAGCTATGGTGGACTTGTCAGTTCAGCTGCAAGACAACCTTTGTAGGTACTTATGTTGTATTTTCTGCAGTTGCTGTTTGTATTGATGCCTGCTCGAGATAACAAAGACACACTGTGAAACTGAAGTTTTGACTGTATGTACAAGTGTGCTATTAAAAGCTTGTCAATTTTATCTCTGCTTATCAATTTGTAGCACCTTTGACTTTCAAAGGAGGGCATGAATGTATTAACAGAGCACTGGACTGGGCAGTGGAGTAGGAACAGAGGGAGAACAAGTACAGTGAAAGCACAGTGTGCTTTTTTTTTTTAACTGAAATGATAATGTTCTCAGTTCATGTTGTCAGAATGTAGCTAAAGTAAAAAATGTAGCTTATTTACCTTGGCAAGAATAGCTAAGGTAAAATATCATTTATTTTTTTTAACCAAGTCCATAATGCTGGATATTTTTCACTGTCTGCTTAAATAAGCCACCAAATTTTCTGCTTCCAGTTTAAGCTGAATACTACTGTGAGGGAAATTCCACCTCCTACCTTTTCTGTGCTCTGTGGCTTGAGAGTGTTTTTGGAAGAGTGTCACCCTCTACCATATCTGATTCTTATCACTGTTAGTTATTGCGAGCGGTAGGGTTCTCCTTAAATGGTTTGATCTAGTATGGCAGTTCCTTTGTTCCTATGCAAAGTAAATAGATTGTAACTAATCTGAAGCTTTGTCTCATTGAATTCAGTGATGCTTAAGGTTCAGTCTTCACTGTCAGTCAGTGGAGTCTAGGTACTGCTCAGTGCGATACCTGTGTGTAGATGTGTACAATTGTGCCTTAGCCAAACCTCAAACACGTAGAGTACAAGATACTTTTGAAGAACAGTTTTTCCTTCTGTGTGATGGATTTGAACTTCATGAGATCTTTTACTGTGCTAATGCATTTGTTACTGTTTGGAGTAAAGGTAATGGTGCAGCTGTGCAAAAGTTTATCCCAGTGCAGGAGAGGATGAGGTGGGAGGAGAAACAAGCAGCTGGGGGTGGGGTGACTGTGGGAATGCTTCTGTTGGCTTTCGCTGGCTTTCAGTATTGGTGAAACTTGGCTTAAGCTTGTATAAAATAGAAATTATACATTGATATGTAGCTGTTCTTTAAACAAACTTGTAAAGCTAGTTTTTAGAATCTGCCAAGAACAAAAGGTTGTCTTTTTTTACTTTTTATCTGCTCTGCTCTCACTTAAAACTCTAGAACTGAAGTTCATTCTCTTGCTCGAGTCAATGAAGCTCTCTTAAAGGCTTTCTATCCTCTTTACTTGTCTTTAGGTGACTAGGAGGATGTTGCTTCCCTCCCTTTTTATCTTTACCTGACTGAGAGTGTTGCCTGTAGAACTCTTCTGATTTCCTGTCTCCCCACCCTGCAGAACTGGAGAATCCTGCTTGGTGGTGAATAGTCTTGATTATTTTTTCCTATAAGATAGGTTTGTGGGTTTGGGGTAGTGTGTGTGTGTTTTGGGGCTTTTTGGATTTTTTCCTTGTTTTTTTGGAAGATCAGTTTTGTTGGATCTTGACTGAAAAATGTCCTAAAAGAACCCCAACCCCAGCAGCTCTGTTTACTCAATGCTTAAGAATCATTTGAAATTGGGAGTAGTTTACCTTCTGTCTGGAAACTGATGAAATACTTTTCAAATTGTCTTAATAAAAGCTGATACAGCCGTCACTCCCTCTTAATTTTGATCAGAAGTGTCTACTTCTTGGATAGTGCTCAGCATCTGATGACTAAGGATTTGAAGGTATTTGTAAAAAGTGTGTGTGTTCTTGTTTGTTTTTTTCCTTTTTTTTAAACTTAAAATTTGTCATTGAATATTCTGGTTTCTCTGCTATGAGATGAAATTGGAATTTAAATCAGTCTACCCTTGCTTCACACTGTCTTAGTGTATTTTTTTTTTTTTGTATCCCTGAAGTGTAAACTATTCTCATAATTAATGGAAATTACATAATACTGCTTGTTCTCATCTCTCTTGTCCTAATATTCTAATTTGTAGTGGAATGGCTACTAACATACCTGTTACATCAGATGATTTCAATTCTTCCCTAGTATTTCTCATCAATAGATTTCACAGTGTTTATTGTAAGACATGCTACTGTTGATACTATACCTTCTTGTAACTTACCCTAGGTTACTGTGGAAGGTGGGAGTAGAGTGCTGTAGAAATGGGTTCTGCCTGTTACACAATCCTGACATCTGATTACATCTGACATCTTGTTTTCTGAACTCTTTTTTTCCATCCTCATCTTGAGCATCCTGTCATCTTGCTTTTGAGCAAACTGAAATAAGTCTCTGCTCAGCTGTCAGCAATGATGATAGTTAACCCTCAAAGGTATGCAACTAATACTCCTTGTTTGGACCCATGGATATGTATTTCATTTCACTAGTTCTAGCAAATACTGTCTTGCACTCTGAGGATTCTTTTCTTTGACCATCGTGCTTGTATCTTCAGAATTGTTCCTTTCAGATGCTGAAAGGGCTTGGTATTGAAGGAAAAAACATCTAATTTGTGATAATACAGATTTGAGAAACAGTTTTTCTTTATAAACAAACCAGTATTATCTCCCACTCAACTACCAATAAATGCCTGCGGAAGTTTAATTTGGTAATCCTTTTTTTTTTTTTTTTTTTTTTTTTTTAAAAGGGAAGCTTCAAAGCTTAGTGGATAATAGGGTCTCCCCATTACCTTCAGGTAATATTTACCTGTTCTGTATCTGAAGAGGCATACAAAATTGAAATATCTGAAACATGTGGTGAAACTTACAGTGACCTCCAGTTTGCAGTTCATGTAGAGTTTATTGACCTTGTCGGATTAATGTACTCCAGTGGGCAGGTATTTGTCTGTTGTCATGGTTAAGATAATATTTTAATTGCCTTGATTTATGACAGTACTCTAATTTCTGGTTGCTGAATGCATACTTTGAAAATTCATGTATAGTCAGTGACAGTTTTCTCAGTTTATCACTATTTTATGCTTTTTAAACTTTTTTTATGTTTTTAGATTGCAGAGTTACCAGGTATGATACTAATATTACTTTCACTTTTTTCTCTTGTAGCGAGTTTTAATTTTACCACCACATATGTAGTTGGTATTTTAAACGTTCCCATAAAATACATCTGAAACTCTTGGTTTTTTTTCACTGAATTATCTCTACAGGTGCCTAGCCTATGACTAAAGACTTGTTTGCTTAATGTAAGAAAACATCGCAGTTGTAACTAGCATGGAAGCTCACTGAAACAGTGCTAACGTGTTCTTAAAAATCTGGAAAGGATCTCCCATATTAAGGATCCATATTGCTTATTAATTTTTTTGTTTATTTATATAATTAAAACATAGGTGATGGTTCCTATAGTTGTGTGAAATGCGTTATCAGGAAGTTCAAACTTGAAATGGAAATGTGAACAGCTGTTTTTTAACAGTGGGGTTGGATGGAGTTTCTCTTAAAACTATATTAATATACATAAATTTATCTTTAAAAAGTTATTTCAATAACGTCTGCATATAGTTCTGGAAAACAAGCTCTTCTGTAAACATAGAACAGACATGAATTTGTTGTCTTTTAACTGTAAGTTCTCCTTTTATTTGTAATTAACAGTTCAATACAGTAGTTTTCTTGTGTTCTGCAGGAACATTGGATGCCCTAGCCAGTAGGAAGCACAGGGGCACTTGAGGTTTTTTTAGGTTTTCAGTCATAAGTGTGGAAACTAGTTCTTCCATACTGCCAAGCAAATGCAGCCATGCTATTCACTGCCTGACCTGCACTTGCGGCTGATGGCTTCTGGTTAGGTTACTGCAACAAGCAGAACTAGCTTTCTCTTTGAACCTTGAAGGTCAGGGCCAGGATCTCCTGCATTGGTATCCTCTACTCTACAGAGGCTTGTTCATGCTTTCTTCAAGCATCTTCCTAAAAATAACTGAGAGTTTTAGTTTCTTCCCCTGACAAGAATTTGGTCCGAGTTGCAACTGTATGTTTTGTATACTTCCTAAAGGCTCTTGGGAGGAAGAGCAGGGGTATGTCAGGAAGAGGTCTTGAAGGCATGTAGATTGTTTTCTGTTTTCTGTATTTGGTTTAAGCCGGTCTTACAGGAAGAGGGAGGAGAAGGAGCTTCCCCACCCCCTGCCTTGTGTACAAGAAAACATGAAATGAAATTCCTTAAGCCATGCAGATCTCTAGCAGAGAGCAATGTCTTTGGGGTTATCACTTCAGGAGTGCATTGTGCCAAACTAATATAGAAAAGATTGGATGACTGATCTATTTGGTTTCTTTCACTGTGAAGATTTGCATGCAGACTGACACTCAAACTACCTTTTTCTTGTGGTAAGAAGGCAGTTAATCCCTGTCAGGGAACTGAGTAATAAAATATTTTTGGAACTAAGAAGTCTTCCATCTGTGCAAAGTAGGAAGGTGCTTTCATGTAAGGATGTGTTAAGCATTGTAAACTGACATATGCTGATACCCTCAGCAAGCTGAGTGAGGAGGAAAATACTGGCAAAGTATTTGGTTTAGGTGATGATATGGGGCAATCTAGAATTGTTGCAGTGGATTACAGTGGTGTAATGCCTGGCTGTTGCTTTTGGCTTCTTCTGTGGGTCAGCATGTCTCCATTCAAAATGGTTACTGTTGTCACTCATCTTGGCTTTGTTGTTGGTTGTGAAAGATTCAATTCTTAAAAAGAAAGCTTTTTTCCTTGTGTAGGTACTTCAAAGGCAGATGGGCCCAAGTGTCTCTTTAGGGAAAACATGGGGGAAAGGGTTAGAAAGCAGCAGATCAGTAGAATAAATATGAACTGTTTCCCTGTATCTGGGATGCACATTTCAGCCTAAAAGAATTTTTCAGGCCAAGCTTTTTTCTGTCCAAGATAAGAGAAGTCAGGGCTTACAGACTGCAGTCCTAAACTCTCCTACAATGGAAGCTGGACTTGCCTTTCTTGGGGGGGGGGGGGATAAAAAAAATTGCTGGAAGGCTTTGAGCTGAAAGTTGCCTTATGTTCATGAGAGAGGTCTTGGTGACATCTCGTTCAAATGTTTACTGTCTGTACCAAATACATCAGTGTCAGTAGCTTTCCTTGGCCGTTGCTCTTAGGATATTCTGTATAATGTAAGTTTACTAATAACATCACAACCTTTATGAAAACTCTGTCATTTCTCAGAAAGGTACTGTCTTTAGAGAAATTAGGGGAAGATTCAATTAAACTAATGAAACTTTAATGTTCATCTTCCTAAACTCATTTGGTCTTGAAAATGTTATTTATATTGAAAATTTTGAAGTATAATTAGCTCTTTAGAAAATTATGTGTATATATATGTAAAGAGGAACAGTGCTACTGTATCTTCGGTTTTGTCTTTTAAGCACGTGATTAAGTTCTATCATGTTCAGGTACAACGGTAAGCCATCTGGTCCTGGTAAACATACTGAAGCATATAACTTCCCTTAGTACCTCAGTAGAAAATTAATATGCTCTACTGTTTGCTTGTTCTGACCTGCTCTGAGCTGCATGTTTGTGGCAGTATTTTACAGTTCTGCCACTAGTGAGAATGCCTAGCGAAGCCAAGTGGGGAAGGACAATGGCTTTGGTATTTTGAAGTCAGCTATGTATGAATTACATTCCTATATTTTTTTAAAATTGACTGCAAATGGGAATAGAGGTCCAGTGACAGGGCAGGCCACTTGGAGACCCTGGGATTCAAGACTGCAAGGGGAGAGTGCAGCCAGAACTTTAGGCTTTTGACTTACTTTCAGTCCACAGGGTGGACTGCTGAAGAGCTAGCAAGGGGAACTAGTAGGAAATCTGCCAGCTTCTATTGTGTAGACAAAGTTCTATAGGAGCTTCATCATAATGGGTCTCTGACTTTTTCTGAAATAACAAATAATTTAAAGTATTTTTTCCAGGCGGCAGCTTAGCTGTATGCATAAGTTGTTCCCATGTATTTAATAGTACTCATGTATGCATAAATATTTGAGACCTAATTAACTATAAATAGCTGGGACCTAAACAAAAATACAGGTTTTAATCTTGTGAGCATCTAGTAAAACCCTTGTGCAATGGTGGAGCCTTATAGGCTATATTGGTATTCTTTTGAGCAAGTGTTCACTTCTTGTGTATCTATCCAATTTGTGGTATTGGTGCTTTAGGCTGAGATAAAGTAAGGTTTATCACTGAGTAGGTGAAACTGGGTTTCATTCAAAACCCGAATCCCAATTCAAAGGAAAATCAGGACCTGAATTACCACTACGCCCACCTTAGAGTTATATGTGACTGTTGCAGGGTTCTGCAATGGAATGGGTTCTGTGGAGGGCCACAAAGATGATCAGAGGACTGGAGAACCTATGCTATGAGGACAGGTCTCTCAACTGAGTGAGTTGGGGTTGTTCAGCCTGGAGAAGAGAAGGCTCTGGGTAAGCAGCCTTCTAATACCTGAAGGGGGCCTACAGGAAAGATGGGGAAGGGACTCTATCAGGGAGTGTGGTGATAGGACAAGGGGTAATGGTTTTAAACTGAAAGAGGGTAGATTTAGATTAGATATCAGGAAGAAATTCTTTCCTGTGAGGGTGGTGAGACACTGGAACAGGTTGTTCAGCGAAGTCTTGGATGCCCCATCCCTGGAAGTGCTCAAAGCCCTGTCCAGCCTGGCTTTGAGCAACCTGGTCTAGTGGGAGGTGTCCCTGCCCATGGCAGGGGGATTGGAACTAGATGATCTTGAAGGTCTCTTCCAACCCAAACCATTCTGTGATTCTATGAAGATCTGGTAGTGTAGCATGTGTTTCAACCTACAAGACCTACTGTGTCTAACAGAATTTCCACATATAAATGTGTTTAAATTTATGTATATTTAGCACTCTTAGGTTGCTTCTGCCTAAGCCTTGCTGATAGTATTTTGGTACATGCTGACTTGTGAAATATCTAAAAAGGGTGAATCTGTCATGATTAAAACCCTGATTCAAAAGACATAACACTGAAAGTTGTTAAAAGTATGAATATGACTTTATTTTTTTTTTGGTAATAAGCCTAGGACCTTTTTAACTGTAAATAGCTGTACTTCAGGAGCCATAAGATTTTTTTTTTT
>VXBH01002146.1:10863-21257 GCA_013400035.1 Rynchops niger
TTTTTTGGTTCTTTTAGGGGGTATGGAGCAAATAGAAGAGTAAGAAAAATGACATTTGGAGCAATAAAGTAAGCATTTTTCTTAGAGCCACATGGTGTATGTTGTGATATTACACAATTGCCCTAGATGGTCACGTCTGTTCACTGGGGAGGTCTCTTGCAATTCCTTCGTATTCCTTAGTCTGCTCCCATTTGCCACTGATGTTCAGATTTTGAAGGCAAATTCTCGGGAGGTTGTTTTTATAGATGCAACTGCTAGGCCAGGCATTGATTTGTACAGGTATATTTATTTCATTGGAGCTGACTGGAGTGACCGCTGTAGCTATAGAAGTGGCTTTGGTTTTTAGGCTTTTCTGTTTTTTATGGGCACATTTGTTTTATGTTAGATCTCTGGGAACCATCTAAAAATAATTAGTCCCATTGAAAATTGTGCATTTTCTTTCTATTAATGAATATTTTTTATAGAACTTGATAGACAGCAGGCTGTTGGGGCTACCATTGATAACTTCAGTTACTGCTTTTATAGTCTACTGTTTTCTTCCAGAAGACACTTGATTTATCTTGGTTGTTTTCAAGAATTATTAGTACTGGCTATAGTTACTCAGATCTTTTGATTAGCTGGAGACTTAATAAAGCTGTTTATACCCTATTTTTTATGGATGGCTTCAACTCCAGAAATTGCTTTACTAATTGATTTTAGGATGGATTTGCTTGTGGCTGAGGAATTAATGTCTTCAGTGGCTTTTATATGACAAATTCTTTCCAATAGCTGTATTGTGCTTGGACTTCATTCTTATTTATAAGAAAACAAATAATATGCTTGGCATAGGTAACCACAGTCGAGGCTTTTCTTCAAAAATATAGTTCCAGTGTTAGTATATAGTATTTTTGTAACTTTGTGTTGTTACTGTTCTAATCTTTCTCTAATGCTGGATTATGTATGAGCTGAATTGAACAGTGCAAAGCAGAAGACTAGATATAAGAAAGATTTTTTTTTTTATGCTGAGGGTGGTGAGACACTGGCCCAGGTTGCCCAGAGAGGTGGTAGATGCCCCATCCCTGGAAACATTCAAGGTCAGGCTGGACGGGGCTCTGCGCGACCTGATCTAGTTGAAGGTGTCCCTACTTATTGAGGGGGGTTGGACTAGACGGCCTTGAAAGGTCCCTTCCAACCCAAACCATGATTCTGTGATTCTATGAATGGGTCCTGCTGGTTTGCATGTGTTTAGTATTTCTTTGGCTGCTATAGAAGGAAGGCATTCAGGCAGCTATGTCACCTCATGTGTTCTTCTCCCTTTCTTTGTTTCTCTACAGCAGCAGTAACATTGGGATGTCCCTGATCTTGCAGTCCATAGGGACCATACGAGACTGCTTCTTTACTGGCGATGTCTGCTGGCATCATGGCTCAAAGGGCAGCTCTGCAGCCTTGTTCTCCTGCAGCTCTCCACTTCCTTCCCTGCCTGCTGACACCTCTTCTGTAGATGTGGTGCTGAGGGACACGGTTTTGTGGTAACTTGGCAGTGCTAGGTTAACGGTTGGACTTGATGACCTTCTTCCAACCAAAGCGATTCTATGATTCTGGTGGTGCCTTTGCTTTTTCTGGCCTCACCATGCGGGAATAAGCAGTTGCACATGCAGCCTACAAATGCCCTTTAGCGCTGTCTGAGATCATAGATCCATTTGCAGCAGTCCCCTGTGACAGCTTTAAGGCTTAACCACCTTTGTGCAGTGGCTGGGTGACGGGTTGCTTTTTGCAAACAATCGGTTTCTCCTAAATTAGCAGTTCTCATCTCTTGCTCTTGTGTTACAGAAATACAGCTGTGCCCTGGGGCTCCTGCTGCCTGTCAGAGCTCGGCATCTCCAGGAGGCTGCCGGGATTTGCATGGGAGGTCTTGACCACTGTAGCGCATTTGCTTTTCTGCTTGCTGCCATTGTACATCTGTCAGATCTTCCTTCCTCTAATAGA
Organism: Rynchops niger; assembly: GCA_013400035.1. Classification (NCBI taxonomy): domain Eukaryota; kingdom Metazoa; phylum Chordata; class Aves; order Charadriiformes; family Laridae; genus Rynchops; species Rynchops niger. Next base: position 12,829 of record VXBH01002146.1, read on the forward strand.
GATAGGTCAGGTATCGAGCTGTGCTCAGTCCCATCCCTCTTAGTTTGCCCTGGGCCAACAAAAGTCTCATGGCTAACATGTCAGTCTGGGATTATCAGTCTTTTATTTATCTCCAAGAAGACTTGTGGCATGTGGGAATGCCACCTCGTTCCCTTGGTCCTTTCCTGGAGGGCTTTCCTGAAATGGTGCAGAGGTGAGACACAGGCCCTCACGTCTGAGAGTGGACCAGGTTATAATGGCTACAAATCTCAGTGGATCCCTAAATTTTCAATGACAGGGTTATCTTGGCTACTGAAATGTGGACTTATCTGCATGTGTGAGGGTGTCCTGCCAGGTGGAATCTCAAATCTGTCGTCATTCAGATAGGGGAGGAAGTAGGACCTAAATTTTATTGAGGTCCCTGGAATGGCCTAATTTGTTTAAAAAGCATACTTATATGGCATCATAGTTTTGTCTCCCAGTTTGACGTCAATCTTGGGTGCTCCTTCTAGAGGACACTTAGAGGAGCTGGCAGTTGCTGGTGCTGCTGGTCTTTTGCTCATAAAGGCGTAAACTGTCCCGTGAGCAGCACCCAGGCTCACCCATTTTTAAAAAGGTCCATGCACCGGGTGAGAACTGGGTGAGACCTGCTCAAAGACCCTCAAATGAATCTGCAAAACAACCCCACGCCAAAAGGTAGAAAGGAGAGTGATCTGTATGTTTGTGGTTGCACAGTCTATGCATTTTAAATCCTCAAGCCCTTTGGATCTGTGATTTTAAACTGACCAAGTGACATGACTTTAAAATGAGGAAGCTTTTCTATCCATCAGGCTTGTTTTGCTGAGGTTTTGGGAAAGGTTCGCACGAAAAGTCCTTTGTAGGGCAGTTGTCCTTTCCCTGTTGTAAGGACCTGGTGGAGGTATAAAGTGGCCATGTTCTTCGCACACCTTATACCTGTTAGAAACCAGCCCCTGGGTAGATCATTGGCAGGAGGGTCCTCAGTTTCCCACGATTAACTCTGAAACCTCCTGAGGTTTCTGTGGGGCAGATCATATACTGAAGACCCAATAGAAGATCCCAACAAACATCAAGGGGAGCCTGTGATTTGTTCATTGCTCGTGGCTTAATGCAGGGGAACGGTTCCCGTAGGAAGAGGAGAGAAAGAACTGCAGTAACTGCCATCAGCAGTAAAAATTTATCTCATTCTTTAAATGAAGTTTTCCTGTTTCCCACTGGATATGTGTAGGGATTCAGACCTGCTATCCTGCATTCAGCAGGAGAGAGATCTGTTTGTGAGACAGAAAATAATGCAAGAAAAAGTGTTTGATCATTGCTACCTAGTCACTTTTCTAGTCTGATTAAAGCATATATATTCATACCTTCATCGTTCTGTCACTTAACGAGGAGTCAGGAGATGGCACCAAAAATAGTGTGCACTCTGTAAGAATATTTACCTGTGCATGTTGTAGCTGTTAAGAGGGATTAAAAGGGTTAGACATTGATGGGACACAAGAAAGGAAGAGATCAGTCTGTTTATTCCACTTTCAAATATACAAGTTCTTAATTTGAAGTGCAGCTCTTGACGTAGTTCTTACATTATTTATTATTATTAGATATCAGTGCCTTCTCAGCATATTTATTTTGTTAAATTACTTGCCTGAAATTAAATGCCAGCGTTAATGTTCTTCTGCCTATTCTTATAATTACTATTGATAAGAGGTGACTTTCAAGTTAACAGCATGTGGATTGATAAGGCAGTCATCATTATGTTACCTGAGTGCTTTTTGGAAAGCTTAGCTCAAGGGCAAATCGTGTTTCCTCCAGAGCATGGGATGACAAATCCCCAGCCTGCAGACCACCGCTGAAGGTGGTGTTTGTGGCTGTGAGGTGCTCGGCTAGCATCTGAAAAACCACCCCAAAACTGTACACTCATGAGCATTTGAAATCAGAAAGCGTGGCGGGTTTTGGGGGTGCACAGGGGGGTGCCTCCTGTGCTTATCTTTGAGTCACCGGAGGGTTTCTGCTGCTTGCGTTTCTGCTCTTCTCTCCTGCTCTCGGATGCTCTTCTCTTCATTCTCAGGTAGTAGATCCGGTTGGCTTCAGGGTAGGTGACTTTGCAGAGTGGGATTTTGTAGATGGCTGGGTTGTCTGAATTTACCAGCAAAAAGAGAAGTGCGGAGAAGCAAAAGGGCCAGGTGCAGAGTGGCAGCCCAAGCTGGAAGGGGAAAGGACAGACACACAAGTGCCTTTTGGTACCTCTTTTTGCATGTTCCCTTTGCTTACTTCTGCCTGTTGTTAAATTCTTGCATTTGAGAAGCTGGGAGAGCCTGCGCTTTCCCTGAGGACAGTGTGACATGGGACATCCCTTCCCAGAGAGGTGGGAGATGCCCCTTGCTGGAACATTCTAGGTGAGGTCGGACGGGGCTCCGAGCAACCTGATCTAGTTGAAGATGTCCCTGCTCATGGCAGGTGGTTGGACTAGATGGCCTTGAAAGGTCGCTTCCAACCCAAACTGTCCTGTGACTCTATGATTCCTGAACCCCCCATTCAGATCCAGAGGAGGATGCCCAGATGCAGGAGCCTGCATGGGGGCTACATGCGAGCTAGGTGCCTGCTGGTCACTGGAGGTCTGGGAAGCTCCTCTGCTACCAAATGCTGATTCAGCTGCTCACCCAGAGGTATCTAGTTTATCTGAAATATAAGGGGGTGTGTAAGGCATCCCACTCCTTTTGGAGGTGCAGCTGTTGGCCAGAGTGGCACTTGGTACCAATATTGAAGCAATTGAATCAGGCTCCAGACCTCTGCTGGCTGTAATGAATGCCAAGACACCCAGCTCACACGTAGACATTTAAATTGTGTAATAAATGAGCTGAATCCTACCCTCTCTGTCCCGTAAAATGTCATGTACTGAGAGAACTACTCACACACATTCATTGTACTCAATGCCCACGTGTTACTGGCCCTCAGTCCTGCTCTGTGGCCCTACCTCTTGACCTGACCTGGGGTCTGCCAAAAAACAAGATCACAAGGAGAAAAAGTAAATGTTCTTTTTTTTTCTGAGGCATCCCAAAAGCAGGTGTGCTTAACAAAGCAGCCCATCTGCAGAGACCCACACGGTACCGAATGGATGCCAGATGCATACATTTAATGCATGAAGCTGCTAGTGCTAAATTTTTTTTTCCTTTTAAGTTACTAAATCAATTTTATTAAAATATGGTTTTGCTTTAATCTCTCAGATCTTAAAGAAGAGACAAATCTTGGCATTTCTGGCTTCACCTCTTTCTTGATCTTTCCAGATAGGATAATTTTGTATTTAAGAGAACACTCTCCCCCCTACTACTTTAGTTCCCATATACAAATCCAACTGAAACAATATCTGTGGGTCAGGTGGGAGAAAGATCTTGGAAGAAGCAAGGAAAAATTTGGACCACTGGGAATTATTAAAAAACATTGCCTGCAACTAAGTGTTGCATGTCAAATCGCTCGCTGCTGCTGGAATTCACATATCCATGCACAATCCTGCTGCGGATGACACGCTCCAAAGGTTATTGAAATCTTATTGTCGGAGTCTGCAAGTGCAGGATTCAACTGGCAGAGGATCTGTGCAAGACCTGCCATTGGCTGCAGCGTTCTTATTTCAATGCTGTCAAAGCTGACATGGAGAATTTTGAGGTGCTTCCTTAACATTTTATCATAACACATCAAAATACAGTTAAAGCAAACAAAGAAGAACCCTCATAGATCCCCCCTCAAAACTTACCACAGACAGGGCATTAGCAAGAGCTGCTCCGGAGTAGGCACAAAACAATGCTGAGAAAAGAAGACCAAAGACAGCTCAAGAAGAGGAAAATATTGTTCATCTCTCCAAAGAAATTATCAGAAATAGTAATATTGTCCAAATGCACAATAAAATATTCTCCCAGCTACCTGATGTAAGGATTAATGTTAGAATTCAACTATTAGTTAAAATGCCCCAGCGCTGCGTCTGGCTGCGTGGACTGCATTGGGTCCCATCTGCTCTGTGGAGATGGATGGTGAACGAAGAACGGGTTTTTATCAGGTGGTGGTATTTCTGTTATCAGTTGGCACAGCTTGACCTGTGTGCAGTGGGGCATTACAGAAATTCTACACCAGTGTCTGTCCTGTGGCTTCAAACCATCAGCAGTTAGCCGTGGGCCTCCTGGCTGCAGGAGGTCAGAGGTGGCAAAGCAGGAGATAAGGCACCCAAGGACAAAGCTGACGAAGGGAAAGCGACGGAGCAGCCCAGCAACTGTGCTCGGGACGGGAAACTACTGAAATGTAAATGGTTGGAGTGAACCTTCATGGGGATTTTATATATGCTACGCTCTTCCTAAACTCTTCCCAGTCAGTCTGGTTTTGGCTGTTGTTGGAGATGGGGTCATGGGGTAGTTGTATTTTAGACTGATCTTGTGCAACAGCTCTCTTCTTGTGACACACTTCCTCTAATGCTACGTATAGTTATGAAAAGGCAGCTTCTATGAATCTGTTGGGTTGCTAATTTGTTAACCTTCTGCTCCTGGCAGAGCTTGTGCTCCTTTCACAAACAGCACTTCCACCCTTCCTAGATGCTTTTAGGCCCTTCTGCCTGCTCTTGCAGCTTGCACATCCAATCTCAACTCTGACGCCGTCACAGAAATAGCTCTTGCATAGGACATAGTTTTGCAGCAGAGCAGTATTGGACTCTTAAACCCGTACTGCCCATAGAGTGCCTGCCCGCATACATTTTCATCTTTCCTTTATGTAAAAGACACGTACCGCAGGCAAGTGACAGCAAATGAATCTGCCAGGTGAGGGCATAGAACATGCCCCCGGTCGCAATGCACGCCAGTGCGCAGTTGTAGTTGTGTAAGCCAAGGTAGATGCTGTCAAACGGTGATGCAATGCTCAGCGCTGCAAGACAAAAGGCAAGGCTGTCAGGTCAGGTGAGAGAGGTATCTGCAGGACCCGTCACTTGCTGGAAATCCGTCATCTCTTCCCTATGACATCTAGACAAATTTAACTGTGTCAACACTTGCATATGATGCACATGCAGAAAAAGGATGTAATTAATTGAACATCATTATTTTGGAGCTCTGATAATGTCCCTAGGGTTGGAATTAGGCCCAGTCTTAAAGGTTTCTGTCAGGCAAAACTTTCTGCGCGGGCACTGAGTGTGTTGCAGTTAGTCCCACCGATCCCCTCCAGGTGGAGGATCCAGCCAGAGTGTAGGAAGACCTTCTCACCTGGGTGTCCTTCTTGCAGAAACCTGCACTCACACATGCTGTTTAACCCTCATACGTACCCTGATCTTGAATATCAGAGGCGCAGCTGAGTGTCTTTTGTGGGAGTAAGCGGCGTTTTCTGTCCCCTCTTAGTGACCTTTGCTAGATGTGGTCTAGATACTAGAGGTGGTCACTCTGTCGTTGCTGTGGGAATTCTCCCACTGGCTCGGGAGCTGACGGTCTGCTCCAAACCTGACCTCCTAGGTACTTCTACAGGATTTGTCAAAGGCTTCAGAAGTATCAGTAAAAAGAAGAGCGCAATATGTTGTGCACAGGCCACCTTTGTGTCACTCTTAATACATTTCCTAGTATAATGGCCTCATTTGTCTTCTGTTTCATTGCCGTGCTTATCCCCAGATACTTTCCCGTGACCTTCCTCTTCTAGATTAAATATCAGACCTGTACGAGACTTGCCAAATGTTCTTAACCACAGAAATCATGGATAGTTTTCTTTAAAAACACAAATGTAAGGCAGCTCACATCTTGTACAAAGTGCTTCAGAGCACAAAGACCTTAGCGTTGGCTGACTGTGCCTTTTCCAAGGTTGTAGTCTCAGACTACGCTTATGCCATCGTATTTTTTTACTACAATCAGTCACATAAGTAGCATTAATCTTGTCTAACTTCAAGGGTCAGATTCATCTCTCTTAGCTTAAGGCTGTTTCTCTTGTTACTGGAGAAACAGGCCATTTTGAGTGGCATTCTTTAGCTATTTTTACATATCTGCAGCAGGATAGAATGAACTACATCCCAGAAAAGGCTGTTTCTTTTCATTGGCTGATGAGCTCTGAGGTAGACATCGGCATGTGGTAGTAATTTGAAACACTTGTGGTGGCAAGAGATCAGTTCTGAAACCATTCCTCTAGGTTTCCTTATCAAAATCTCCCTGGGATTCATCATACCCAATGGCAGGAGGGTTAAGCAAGGTGGAACAAACCACCTGTCCGAGTTACAAATGTAATAAGAAATTAAAAGTTTAAAGAAAACCTGCTTTTTTTTCTTGCCTTCACCATGCTGTGTGACCTTCAGTAAGACCTTCCAAATTTAGAAGCAGTTTCAAAAATGGGAGTGTTTTCCCAAGTACATCCAAGCCCATGCAACTCTAAAGTCTGGACAGAGTCATAAAATGGCTTAGTGTCAAGATATCCTGGTTAAAAAATTAACTTTGGTAAAAATTTCTTACCTGCAAACATCCCCACTGTTGATCCAATTGCAGCGTGTAAACAAATAAGTGGGGAGGAGATGAGTAAAGCAACAAGGATGATGCCTCCAGTCCAGGGGTTTCCACAACCGTACACTTGCCCGGCACCGATGGGGATGGACTGCAAGAGCTGCAGCAGCCAGTGGAAAAGGTCATGTTGTTGTATCTTTGTACTCAAAAGGACACAGCAGTTATTTTGTCGAAGCAAATTGTTAGAAAGAAAGGAAGCAACCCTGGCTCTGAGTGGGACCAATGGGTAAATGTGGTCTCTCATGCCCTTGAAACCAGAGTTAGTTCATTATTTGGTTTGAACTTCATCAGTCCAACATGGAATTTTATTTCTTTTGGGATGGTAATATGGTGGATGGGGGTTGATTTTTTTTTTTTGTGTTTGTGTTTTTTTTTTCTTAGGTAACTTTAGGCTTTTGAGGGAGAAAAAATGGTAACCTTCCTAGCCAAAAATATTATGGTGGGCCTGGTTGACTTGCATTTATTATATATTATATGAAGCATATTATGCTGTTTTGGGAAGGTGATTGTCCAGAGCTAAAGCTAGACCTGAGGGGACTGGGTATAAATGAGTTTCTGTTCTTTCAGGATTATGATGTTTCTTCTGTGTTTTCACGTTGTCACTGACTGTCTTGCTGGTGTTCTTTTAAACACATCTGGACAGTGGGAGTGCATATTCAGATGTGCTTCTGTATTGCCAGCACTGAAGACTTGTTTTGGGGCAGTCGAGTTTTAGGTGAGGTGAGAGGTTCAGCAGCTTTTTCCCCTGAGGCTCAATCAGCCTTTCTGCTGGATCAGCCAGGACTTTCCCTGGGGATTTTGTGGCACTGTCCTCTACAGGCTGAACCGAGCCATATATCTGTGTGAATTGCTGCTGGCTGTATGTGTATAGCCATTCTGACCCATGTGAAATTGTCATCCCAAGCTGAATGCCTTCACGGTCCTCTTTTTAATGAAAGGGCATAAACCTGTTGGGGTGAAGCTTACCAGTGGCACATTGATTGCAGACCAGGTGATATTGGGTGCCGAGGCTACAGGCTTGATGAGGGTTGTAGGGAAGAAGGGGTTGTAGTGTCCTGTGGCTGCCAAGTACAAAGTCACCGCAATATTGAAGGGCAGAGTGAGAACAGGAAGGTCCCATTTACTGAGGATGGATCCCAAAGCACTGGACAGGATTGGACTGAGAGCAGAAGGAGAAGAGAAACAAGTACAACTTATTCGTAACAATTATAGTGGTGAAACTATAGCCTACCACTTTGGCCATAAGCTCTGGTAAATGCAAGCCAATGCCATTCCTTTTAGAAACATCAGGTAGTGAACACCTGTATATATTATTCTGCATCGGACAAATAGTTGCAGAATGCTTTTTGCAGCAACTATCACATCCATTCATGGATGGCAAAAACTCCACACCCTTCTCTCAGGAGAGCTGGCTAGTGTGCAAGTGCTCTGCTAGCTGTGCTGAGCTCAGGGAGTTGAGGAAGAAATGCATCCCTACAGCATCAAGACATGGATGGAGAAAGGCCATCCGGCTTCTTATTCTGTAGAAAAATCTAATAAGAAACAGAATTTTGGGAATGCCGCCTGAAGAACTTCGGGGAGCTCTAGATGGTTAAAAAAGCTCCTGTCTTGATGAGGCAAGAGGGAGCTGGAAATGGTGTAATTGGCTTTTTGTGCGTTAAATAATTTGAAGGATACCAGAAGAGAATTCTAGAGACACCGGAAGAGAGTTCTAGAGGAGAAATAAAGCAGAAGAGGTGATCAAAGAGTATGGAAAACGTTCCCTTAAGAAAGTCGTAAAATATTTACGGTGTTAGACACTGTTTTGGGGCAATGAGTCCTTAGGACATATGGAGCCTGACAGAGCATAAGACAAAGTCACCACAGTAGCAGAGCTGTGAAAGGCATTGTGCCAGCCATGACCCAGACCTTGACTGATGTTCCTGCTTATGTCAATGA
>VXBH01002153.1:0-60073 GCA_013400035.1 Rynchops niger
TTCTCTCTTGAAGTGTGTCCAGCTTTTGTGGGCTCCTATATCCTTCAGGGCAGCCTCCCAAGGGATTTTGTCAAGCAGTCTTCTGAAGAGGTCAAAGTTTGCCCTCCGGAAGTCTAAGGTGGCAGTTTTACTAACCCCTCTCCTTGTTTCTCCAAGAATCAAAACCTCAATCATCTCATGATCACTGTGCCCTAGAAGGCCACCAACCTTTACTTCCCCCACAGGTTCTTCCCTGTTCACAAGAAGCAGGTCCAGGAGGGCACCTTCCCTGGCTGGCTCACTTACCAGCTGTGTGAGGGAGTTATCCTCCACACTTTCCAGGAACCTCCTGGATTGTTCCCTCTCTGCTGTGTTGTATTCCCAGCAGATACCCGGGAGGTTAAAGTCCCCCACAAGAACAACGGCAAGCGAATAAGGTGCACCACACACACTAGGTTGTCTTGGAGTGGTCAGGCCCATAACTGGACGGTGTGATGCAGTATTTGGTGTGCATCTGTCCTGCAATGCACACACTTGCCTGTTATGAGCTACAGAAATGCCAAGCAAGAATTACTGCTGCCAGTGGGCTTGCCAGTGCCATGATCAAAAATGATCTGGTGCGATGCGGATAGACTGCTCCTCCCCTCAGCCAGTGCCACTGAACTCAGCCACCCTTGACCAAGCTACCCAAGGATGTAGGAAAATATGTTTCTTCCTCCTTGTTTGGCAACTTGCATACTTGAAAACCATTTCAGGATTTCACACCTATTTGTCCCCTGGCTAAACAGCACTTTATTTAGAAGAAACTAAATCAGACTTCTTACGCAGAACGTATGCCAATACTATCTCGATTAACTAACAGTCATTGCTACACACTATCATCAGTTTCCACGGAGACAGACCCAGTAAAGCAGCTATCCCTATTCAGTATGTCCCAATTAAGTGGAGTATACAGTAATAACATTTTACATTTATATAAGCCATTCATCCTCAAACACTTTAGAGATTATACAGTGTTCAGATACCACTGTGATGAGTGTATTATAACTGCCCCCACGTAGACACACTGAACTGCAGCAGCTTTTCAAGAGCAAGGCAGCAGCCAGTTGGCATGCCAGTTTCCCAGCTACCATTGACCGTGGATGCAGGAACAACGCTGCAGTGTCCCTGCAGAAAGAAAAAAAAAAACGGTTCTTGAGTTTCTGAATCTCCCTTTGGAAGAAAGACACTTAGCTTTAAATCTAATGAGAATAAATCTATGTAATATCATGCACAGTCCTTCAATCAATTTAATTTGAGAAAACAGCCAAGACATCTCTTTCTATACGTGATTCCACAGATCCTGCAGATTAAATATTTCAAATTTTGTTGTTTGGACTGCTAAACGCCCTTTGCCAGTGACTGAATGCTGAATTATTGTTGGATGTGCTTTCCTACCTTTAGTATCTGATTTCACTTTTATTTCCTTTTTCCACTGTAGAAAGTTTTTGTGACTAACCACCCACTTCTACAGCCCTTCATTTTTTGTTATAATTCTCCACTTTACAAATGCAGAGAATATTTCATCTTCAACCACATTTTCTGAGCGACAGTGGGAATGAAAATGAGGTATTAGAGTCCTTAGCTATTACCTTTCTCTGCAAGTTTTGTGCAATACTTATAGACATGGCATATACAGCATCTCATTTAGTCCAGCTGTAACATACATACATACCTCCCTTTCCTCAATAAAGCTTCTCCCTCCAAGTTCACTTAGGGTTATACTCACGCTTCAAGCTGCTGAAATGCCTGTGGTTAAACAACCAGCCCAGCTACTTATTGAGGACAGCCCTACTACCTCCAGCTAGCAGAGAAGTTAAACTATTTGTTTGGGTGGTCCTGTTGTCAGCTGGATGAGGGTTATAATTCCCCAGAAGAAAGGTAGGGTTTTTTATGTCAAGGATGCCAATAAGTCTTTGCAGACCTACCATTTTCCTTTGGAGGCGTCAGCTTTCAGTTATTCTGAACTTCTACTGTGTTTTGTAAATGCTATGAGAATACAATTGATAAAGTACCATATTTTAAAATACTTTTACAGACAGAAGTTCAGTAAGGTTATGTGTTTTATTGCCATTCTCTCATTATTCAAAAATGGATAAAGAGGTTTTGCTCAAACTTGCTAAAATAAAAACATTACTTCTGAGGACTAAGTTCAGAAAGCTGTTTAAGCCCCCGCTTAGCTCCAGCATACGCTTCCCATTTGTTGCAAGGGGACTTAATTCACTCTCACTTAACGCATTGTTTTTCAATAGAGACATTTCTTGGAATTGAAGTTGAAGTACTGCGAAGTTTAGCCTCGGAGGTAAATGTTTCGGAAGGTTAATAGCCTGTGGAAATACGGGAGCCCTATGTTATGTTTACTACTCACTATGGCTGAAAGATGAAATAGAGACTGACTTCACCCACCCGCTGAAATGCAGCCACCTGTGGGGAGCAATGTGCCAGCTCTTTAGTGCAACAGTGCAAAACCATTTAAGTAGGAAGTGGAGCGTTATGCCTCAGTCCAAAGGGAGTGTTTGCCATTGTTGTTACCGAACAGCATGACATTTTTCTCTGGGTGGAAGGCACTGTTTGTCTAATACTATATTTCAAAAGAATTTAGCTTTGGATACACAGGAAGTGGGATCCCACCATCAGTTGATCAATAACTCACTGCCATGGACCAATCTCCCTACTTAGCACTAGAAGAAACATGCGGCGGCAAGACCGTGGACAAAGAGAAAGTTACTTAATGCAAGTGCCTAGGGTTACTTTTACTCATCAATTCTTTTCACTGAGACTCAAATAGCTTTGACACTTTTGCTATAGATTAAGGTCACAGTTTAATTACTATCACATAAGCTTCCTTTCTTTTTCAGCAAAATTAATTGTCTCTCCTTAATTTAATGAATTTATCTTATAAATTCAAGTTTAACTTTGATCTGAATTTCAACTACGACAAATCTAGCCACTTTACACATCATCTTTATCCTTCCTGGGTGGAAGTAGGAGCAAAAGGGAAAAGCTTGGGAGAAGTTTTGCAAGAGACAAGGCAACAGAAAAGTAAACTACAGAAGACCAACAAGCATAATTCCAGTTCTCTAGGATGATTTCTTAAAGGAAACTATATGGGTTTAGTACATTAACTGTGGTGATTTCTTCCCCTCTGTTTTTCTTTCCTCAAGCTCAAGGAATTTAATTTCCCCAAATTCACACCACCACCACTGCCTGCCCTCCCCCTCCCGCCTCTCAGAAGAAAAAGCACTAGCATGGTTTTAAAAATCATAAACACACAAGATTGTAAGATTCTGTGTGGAAGAAATATGCTTAAATGCTTAGATACACTTTGGCCTGAAGGTGGCAACATTGAATAATATTCTGAAGAAAGGTGTTTCACATATAGATACCTTTAATTAAAGTTTTACGTTTTTAGGCGAATATCCTTCTCCCACATTATTTTTTCGCAATGTGTTAAGAGAGAAATAAGATGAGGCATTGTATATGTGTTTCAAACAAACTTGAGCACACATTACGCAAAATTATTTGCAATTAAAATGAAAGCAAACATATTATATATACATAAGCCAACCCTTCCATCCCCTCAATTTAAAAGCAATTTTTAAAAATGATAGTCTCTATGTTCCTTTTCACAGTACTACTACCAGTATGCTCTAAACTCCAAACCAAAATTGGTGCTGATTCTTTCAAACCAGACCTTGCCTTTATGCTAAGGTCTTGCACCTGCACTCAGTAAGTGCTGTGATTTAGAACATGATGCATGAAGCAGGTGAGAGGAGGTGGCATTCTGGCATCGCACTGCGTGGTGGCATGAGTTGGGTGCCCTGCAGACCAGGGGGCGAAGTGCTGTGAGCACTCAAGATGGGCTGATAATCAATAAAGGAGTTTGGCCCAAAGTATTTTGTGGAGAAGACAAGGAAAAAAGGATTTTAAATATAATTTCTATGTTCTTTTTTAAAAAAGATTTTATATTTTTTCCTGAAAAGTAAATATAAATCTATGGGTGGATAGCTATCTTTGGATTATTAAGAAGCTAGTACATCGTTCTATGAATTTCTTAATCTTTCTGTCCTAATTAATCTTGCACTAATTTTCACAGCGCTCTGTGATTTTTCCTTTGAATTCTGTAAAATTCAGTGTTTTCTGCTGTCCCACTGATTACTTTCCTTGTGGCTACGTGAAGAAAGGTATTATACACGGAATTGAAAGAATGTTTTACACAGTCCTTGGTGGTAAGGCTACCTCTGTACTGCTCTGAGCATTCCCTACTAGGAAACTGTGGCAGATTTAATGAAAAAAAAATGATTTAACTAGGGCACAGCCAGCAAACAACAAAAAATCCTCAAAGTTCAGAAGACAGCAACTATTGTATTAAGAGCGGTTAGGCAAGAAAACCAGCTGCTGCATTTGCCCTGTCTAGAGAAAAGATGACATGATAACAGGCTGTGAGTACTTAAGAAGAATTAATAAAAAGAAGAAGGTGGAGGGTGGTGTGGGAGGACTGTTGGCAGCATAGGGAAAGCAGGTAGAAGTATAGTAATAGCTCAAAATTACCGAAGGGAAAAATCTAGATTAAATAGCACAAAATGAGAGGGGGGGGGGGGGGGGNCTGATTTCTAGGCAAACATTCATCCCTGAGGATCACATCAACCTACGTTGTTTGCAGAGGCTGGAGTAGGTGACTCCAGAGGTCTTTTCAACTCTAATATATGTGGCTCAGATCACTCCTTTTTATGGTAATAATTCAAGAAGGAGCATTTCGCACAGAAAACCCTGCTTCCAGAGGGACTGCCCTCTGCGACGCAAGGCGGGAGCCTGGCTGCGTACACCCTGCTGGTGTCACACCTTTGTAACAGCCCTGAGCGTCACACAGGCTTTTCCAACCTGAAAGAGGAAAAGAATCCTGTGCTAACAATTGCTTCTGTTGGCTCTGGAGAGGAGCTGAAGGAAATAAAGCATAAACAAGACCTGGAGAAAGGTTAGATGGAGTACCATTAGTTCAGCTGGAAAAAGTGCCATTGATGAATCAATGACTTAAAAAAACCCACTAGTTCACTTAATTTCTGACAGAAGGTTGATTTTGACTGCATATCCATCCCCGAGCAAAAACGAACAGTAAATCTTTGTCCTTCCAAACCAGAAACAAAGGCCATTTAGGAGGAAAGGAGAAGAAAATAAAGCTGCAGACTCTTCCTGCCTGTTCTTACCCGCCCGCCCACTTGCCTGGCAGAGTGTGCAAGCAGGCAAATTCTCTGATATTGTTGTATCTCTGGAAAAGGGATACAAACTATCTCCCCCAGGGCATGAAAGGGGTTCCTACTACATGACACCAGAGTCACAATCTTGCTCTTAAAGATTAGCCTTATTTATAGCGGGGTTTCAAAAGCTTTTGAGGGGCAAGCCCTCAACTCCTTTTTAATGCATTCACTCCATGATTTTCAATGCACTTAGTCATTAGAGTAGACTTACTCACTACCTTTGGCATTTCTATTAAAACTGCATGTTCAGAAAAGGAACTGTGTCTGTGTGAGTCACTGACAAAAAAGCACAGGTATCCATCACAGAGGGGAAAAAGGATGATTATTTCCAGGCACATTCTCTTGGAAATTGAATAGACTGGATGTAGAATTGACAAAGCTGTAATACAAAGCACAGCATCATGAGGTAACAAGGCAGAAACGCAAAATTAAGACAATCCCAACCCTATACTTTCATTTCAGACTCCATGTTCAAAAAAAAAATAAAAAAAAAAAATCATAACATGTATGACAGAAAGAGTTCCTGTACACTGTGATACCAGATCATTCACTAAAGCAAATAGGACTCAAAATGTTTGTGAGCAATGGTGAATGCAGCCTGCTGCTGCAAAACAGCCACAGCTAGAAGACGTTTCCGGACTGCAGCTGCAGGGACAAATTAAGCGCATGAGTAAACAGGATGGTCTCAATATAAGAAACTCACAACAACACAAGGTAAAAGGAAAATGCAGGAGTGAAAATAACATATAACCGATAAACAAAGATGAACCACTATGCCATCCAGAAAGCTTCGTTACAAATAGAAAAGTCTTTATCAAAGTATTAAAAAGTAAACACCTTTGGCCCTTCTCAGATCTGGTGGGATTTAATTTTGCAGGCCTAGATCTGAAGAACAAAGCAGCCAGGTCCAAGCATCCAGACACATGATGCTCTTGCTTGGCACACAGAAGAGCAAAGGCAAAGGTAGTGCTAGGCTCCCTGATCCCAGAGCTGGCGTATGAATAGGTCAGTCCCAGGCACATGGCTGTGCAGGGTTTGTATCTCACACCACTGCCAGCCCTCCAGGAATCACCGAGCACCATTATCTCCAGTGCCCTTTTGTTCTCCAACAGGTCTGGTCTTTCCCTAAGGCAACTAGAAAAGGCATCTTCTGGTTGATGAGGGAGGGATCTACAGAGACAGCACCAAGGGAGGGTAGTGTAGAGTTCCCCTGTTCTGGCTATGTCCTGGGGCAGTTTGCAGGTCGCAGTAGGGTTTACTAGAGTACAATGGGGCTTTAGGCAGCCACAGAAGTTCCACTTCACTTACCAGGACTGTTTTTGCAAGTTTCAAGTCTCCAAAAACCCAGTGCCTCAGGCTAGAACACTTCATCAAGGCAAAGTACCTCTAAAGGTACCACAGATTTTGCAAAGCGTACTTTAATAATAAATTTTAATAGAGTCACACGCTCTGATTATTTGTGTTTTAATTATTATGCCTCTCCTCTCTTACTCTCCTGAGTTGTGCTTATTTAATTTTCAATAAGGACTCTTGATGAAGATGAATTAAAGCCTGTGATACTTAACTTTGCACAGAATAAAATATTTAGTGTGTTAGTTCATATTCTGATGTGCTAGACGAGAAGTTCACACACCTAACAAAATTAAGAATCAGTCAATCAGCAAGATCTGTCAGGTCCAACACTGGCTATAATGATCTGTGGTTTTGTAAGGTCTCTTTTATTAAGGGGAATCTTAGTAAAACTTTTTTCTTTGTCAAATCAAATCACAATATACTTTTGGGGCGGTGGCTTCATCTACTTAATAAGACTTCTATTTCCAATGCACATGTAGGAGAGCTAAAGTGGGGGTGAAGTGTTGTTTTTGTTTTGTTTTTCTAAAAAGCCTACACAGAAAAAAATTATTTGCCTTCTGGGTTCTCTTGCCAGTTAGTTCAGGGCCCTTGAAATGGTTTTATCTTTTATTAACTAGCGGGTCATCTCTATGGTCTCAGGTGGAGCATTTACAGCACTGCTTCTGAATACATTTTCTGTGTTTCCACATTTTCCCTTTCCTAAAAGAACCCACTGTAGGAAAAGATAAAAACTAAAATTCAGCTTGAAGAAACACTTAATAAAAGGAAGAAGTACTACGGCAGAAGAAGCAGGTCATTCCATAAGATTCATTTGTTAAATTCTAATGTATGCCGCAGCAGGATGGCATGAGTCTAATTGGATTTGAAAGCTGTGTGAATCTCCTGTAATAAGAGTCATATTTGCCAGGGCAACTTCAGGAAAACATTATTCCTATTGGGCCTTGGATTTAGGGGACAGCAGAATGAAAGAATGAATAAGAACAGTTCTGGTAAATACTCTTCCACATGACTGTGGAATACCATGCAACTTCAAATCACAGCTCCAAAAAACAGGATTTATATTAAGTTTATTTAAGTTGTCTCCTACCAACAACCTCATATTGATAGAATACCTGGGGGGAAGCTTAAGGAAGATTAGCAAAATAATCCTTTCATGCTGGGAGTTGCATTTCTCCACTTAAACAGCCATTGCTAGCAACGAAAATGCAGGCAAAACTGACAGTAAAAGAAGATACCAATAGAAATCAGAATCTGAGTGTCTTCTAGAGTCAGCTTAAATTACCTGTTAATAGACAGCTATCACATACACTTCATTCTTTCAGTGAAAACATATGATCTATATTATATCAGCATTTGTTAATGAAGTCTCACCAACACAAACAATATTGTTTTAATTTAACCTGCTATTTAATTTTTTTTTTTTTTTTTGTGTAGGGAAAAATCATCTGAAAGTTAGCATTAACATTTTCCATTTATTTTCTGTTTAATACATTTTGAAACACAAAAAGGCATTGCACAAGCACTGCCTAAATCTTGTGAGGGACATAAAGGTTTCCTCATAACACTTAATAAAGCTGAGCTTTTCCTCAACCCCACCTGCAATAACAGATCAAGGAGATTTTTGTTGTTAAAAAGGACTGCCTCCAGATACATTTCTTTCTTTAAAGGATAATGCATGGATAAGAGTTGAGCACAACTGCTACAGTCAAATGTGTAAACAGCAGTATTTGACCTGGCAAGCATGCTGAATAGAAATACACGTTCTCTTTAAAAGATACCATATGCAAGTAGATTTGAATGAAAATCACTGGCTTGAGTTTTTTTTTTTTTTTTTTTCCTTCTTTATTTTTCCTTATCCCTTCCAGAATAAAAGAGGAATAAGTCAATTTTTCCTATCTGATATTCTACCATTTTCTTTCTGGTGTAGGAGCCTACTTTAGGCACAAAGTCTCATGAATACCGTAGCTGATCTCTTGAAGTAGCCAGAGGTAATATTACCCAATCAAATTTTATATTATCCTCGCTATAAAATAAGTCACAGATCAAAGAAAGCAAAACATTGTGCAACCTAAGATGAAACCCAGCACCACTCAGGGTGGACCTACAGTCTTTGTGAGAAGTAGTGTAAAAGGACCTTGGGGACCCTCAGTGGTCAAATCTTGTTTCATTTGCTTTGTGCATAGGTGGTTTTAATCCTAAAGTGCTGCACCACAGAATACTGCAGGTAAGAGAAAAATATTCACACAGTTAAGTGTGAATCCTGAGGTGCCCACAACAAAACATTTTCCAAATGGTTGGTTGGAAGTCTGTGCATTACCTCTGCACAAGTCCATTTGACTAGGTAAGATGCAACACAGTGGGAAAGCAGGCCAATTTCCTCTCTTTTTAAGCATCAAAAATCAAAAGGGAGAAAAAAGAGCAGTAAAAGCAGGCCAAAGACCTGACTATAACCTAACTTTACTTTTCTATCCTGAGGTAAGTTACTTGACTGCAGTGTACTTTCATCCAGGTCAATATGAGGATGGAATCAAGCCAAATGGATTTACATCAGTATATGCCTTTGCAGTTACTATGAAAAGCAGTCCCTGATTTTCAGAGCAGTAAAAGCTATACTTCGTCACAGAGTTTGAGGGAGGAGGCAGATCCCATCTCCTATGCCCCTGTGTGACACAAGCCAGAGAATTTATAATCTTTTTTCTCTGCTATGGAGAGCTGCACCACTGAGAAAAGACTCTGAGATTGATAGTTGCATCCATTGTTGTGTTCCTCATCAAATATAATCTCCACCTTTACCATAACTTTAACCTCAACTGCTTTCCAAGGGATTGCTGTTTTTTTTCCAGCCAATGCCAGAAGCTGAGACACTGGGCATTAGTATAGATTGAACCACCTCCCAAAATGCCCTTTGCTAATCATAAAATCACCTTTGCTATCCTGCAGATATATTAGTACTTGTTTAGTCCAGTATCTCAAAGGCAATGATATTTGCTACTGAGAAAAATCCCTTTAAAGTTTTCTCATCCTCCAATACTCCCCATCTTCCAAAGTTACCAAGATCTCACTGCAGGCAGCTCCAACATCCAGTACTTCCTTTTTTTGGCCAAGATCCTGTCTTTTGCTGTCAGTGAATTTTGAAACTGCTGAGCACCTCAGAAGACTAATTGCTAATCAACATGCCACCTCTCACTCAGATATCAGCAATCTGATGCATTTTCTGTTAAATAAAAGCTATACTCCACAGAGACCTCTGAGAACGTTCTGCTGATACGTCTAAATAGCAAAACAGTTTCAAGCAAAGTAACCAGTTTTCCATCTGGCTAACCCCAAGGAATAAAAAACATAATTGTATTAATTCTACTCCATTTTTGTTCAGCACATAAACTCTCATAGCAAATGCATATATAAAAGCAGACCTCCTGTAAGAGCTACTGTCTCTAGGTGAGTGCATGGAAAGCATTAAAAAAAAATCCTCATGCACTGTATAGAGTATTGCTCTTAACCTACCTATACATTAATCTTCTAATAGTGGTCAAGGTGAAATAGCTAAATGACCAAAAAAGTTTATTCCTTTGTAAAGATGACTTGGAGGCACAAAAAAGTGAGGTGGTTTTTTTTTTTTTTTCAAACTGATAAGGAGGGATCGTAATCTCTTATTCCCAAAAAACAGCCAGTGACAGATGGCATACACACTGATTTATTGATGATTTGACCTCATCTGAATTAGACTAATTATTTCAAAGCTACAGCAAACTGAAAAATCTGAGTTTTATTTTTTTACCTTTAAAACATGCCTTCTTTACATGTGTTGTGTCAATTTAGGAAATCCTTCTTGGGCTCCTTCATCCTCTAGGGGAGAAAGAAGAATGTATGTTTTATTTCATATATGTGTAAAATAACTTTTTTCCATCTTTATGATGATTTTGATATAGTTCTAGAAAAAACAATTTTGCATCTGTGCTGGAACATCAACAGTACATTCAAAATACTGTTGCACATGGAATTAAAGAGAGAGAGGGAAGAGCAAAAGGGAAGACAATGGACAAGTAGTTAAAACAGTCAAGTAATCTTTAGTCAAAACTAAAGACTATTTGGGAATATTTTATACTGCCTTTCATATTTTTATGAAGTCAGATAAAAACACAGATTAAGTACTGCAAAACCATCTTTCTGCATACATGTATGATCTCATCATTCTGATTTTGATTTAAAGGATGGTACTTCAGTCCAGCCCACAATGGAATTAAACAATCAGTGATAGAGTTGCAGGACAACAGGCACTACCCCCATCGCCTGGTATCTAAATACCTTAGAAGTCTGAGAAACTTTTGTTTTATATCTTTATGTAGAAAGCAAGATTAGCAACAGCAGCAGTTTACAGATAAAGGGAAATAAAGAATGTCAATTTTAAGATCCAAACCTCTCTGAGTTATTCATGCACCTTATTCTCTAAAAAAAAAAATCTAGGCCTATGTTCAGGATGACACAGGATCACCGGTTATAACACTAGAAATTGCAGTCAGATCTAGAAAGCTCAATCCAATTAGTGGCTTAACCACGAGACACAGTCTTACTTACTGCATTTTCAATGCTGATAGAATATTTCTAGATAATTTTCATGAAGATGTAAACCAGCTTTTTAAAAATACATGTGGCTGAATAAATCTTACATATGTAACTTTTTAAATTTGAGATTTACCAATACTTCAGAAAACAGAAAAGGGTCAAGAGATTAATAGGAAAATACTATAATTGAAAGCACACCAAAGGCATGGGATAGTTATGCTGAGCTTCCTCGAAGAAGATAATGAGACAATATTTCAGTCCCACATACCAAGTGTGATTCTTCATTTATCTGCAAATAAAAAGTCATACAGGACTTTTCAGATAAAATTACTCAGCGAAAAGTCAGATGTTATATGCATATTATTTCAATAATGTCCACTTGAGGTATTTTTATAAACTTCTTGTAATGAATGAATCTGTACTGAACCCTTTCTAGTTTTTGAAACTTTTTAAATTAGGCAAAGCATCCTAATTTATGCAATTCATACTTAGCTACATTAGTTATTTCTGTTATCATTTCCTCTTCACATTACATGGTAATAAGAGATATTACTATCTAGTTTAAGCTTTCCACTGATTTAGCAGTTTTACTGCTATGGCACTTTAAAGCCAGGGATTTTGGAGTCAGTTTGAAGATAAGACAAATACTCTCAGGCTAAGCAGATTTTGCCCAATATTTCTTGTCCATTGCTTTCATCAGACATTGTGAAGGAAATCACAAGGATATATGACGATTTCTCTGACAGAATAGATTTAAAATAATGTTCAAAGAAAAAGGATATGGAAACTGACTCATAACAAAAATTGGTAGTTTCAAAACCAAAATAGAAAAAATATTTTTTTAACTTGAGTTGGAAGACAGAGTTCTTGGAAAACTTCAAAATGTGAAGTGATAAATGATACTGTATAATTACCTCACATTAAATGTGGCTTCAACTTAGATGATAATTATTTGGAGATCAGAATTCATTACAGAACAAAGTGTTTCCTAATTTTCCCAACTTTGTTATTGAAATATGGTCTTATAAGAGCAAGAGAGGGATTGGGCCCTGCTGAAACCAGATGGAAAGACATTGTACAAATGACCATTATTTTCCTCTGCTGGATCCTGCACTGAGAACAATGCAGATGTAGGTCTTACAGAAAAAACAAGAAAGAAGTGAATCACAGAATTCAAACACATCTGAAGCAGGTGATTAGAATTAGGAACTTTCCCAGGGCTGAGTCAGTTTTATTTGCTACATTATATTGGAAGGCAGAATAAACTGCAGACTAGTTCCAGGCTGTGGCATTTAGACATCATCATCCAAAACAGTCACTATGGAAGGTGACACTAAAAGATGTTTTTTATGGTATTTACAAGGGGACTTGGTAGGAGGCAAGGGTAGAAATCCTGCTAAATCTCAAAAGATTAACAGTGTACTATAAGACCAAACCTAGCTACACTTTTTTTAGGAAGCAAAATTGTCTCTCTACCCATTTTGAAGTCTACCTGCTCACATGGACATCTATAAACAGAGTCATCCTAAAGAGCTCTTGGTGAATCTAAGAGGAAATATCTCCATTTCATATTGTTTCTGAAATTATTCATTAGGTCTTCTAAATGTATATCCACACAGGTTAAGCAATAGTCCTACTTCAGATAGTTCTTGCACAGCTGCAATTGTCAAAATTTTAGAACAGAATTAGATGTCCCCTCTACTGGATAATTTATTATAACAATATAAAAAAGATATTCTGCCTCAGCTAGAAGAAGTCCTGGAACTACTTTTGTACAGTAATAAAACATGAAGGTGCTACTAATCTGTTCCAGTACGAAGTAAGTGCAAGCCAGAAATAATACTGTTGTCTATCTGCATGATTTTAGCACAACGCAACTTTGTCCAGTCAGCAGTGTCTGGATCCAGACAGGGAGATTATGATCAGCAAGAAAGGCTCGTCTTTCACTGGCTTTTCCTCCCAGGAGAGGTTCCAAGCACAATCACAGCAGGTACTAAGAGAAGGACTTGCAAGTTTAATGGGTTTGGAGGGTCTGTGAGTCAGGACTCAAGCACAGGCAAAGGCACAGATTGAACTAAACGTGTGAATACAGTATATAGATTATATTTAGCATTTCTTCTGTTAGGTACCATGTACTAGCCTTATTTGGTAGCATTTGTACACCTGCTCTACACACATATATGCAATTCAAAATTGAGCCCCAAATACAGATTATGATGCAATTATTCACAGTTAAAGTTATATTCCAAATTGTAATTTTGCCAAGGTGACATAACATCTACCCTTATTGTCACCTATACATTATCATCCTTGGGATAGTTTATGATGCTGTAGCATCTCAATCTCATCAGCACTGGGCTAGAAATTGCATAGAACACAATAAGGATTCATCAGTTGCTTCTTGGCCAAATACCATGATACATGCAGAGTTTTTCATCATCCGCTGCCATTCTATGGTGTGAGACAAGTCGTGTTGTTACTGTGGAAAAAGAATAATAAATTATAAATAAAACCCCGTAATCTGCTAGAAGCTAATAAATGAATTTCACTAAATTTCATTAAATTCACAATCTTTAATGAGAAATCAACTCCTAGATATAAGAGACTTGTATTCAGGCAACACATACTTCCATTTTACCATCCTGTCCCATTTTTCATAACATCCTATGTTTTCTTTCACTGATCTGTCCTGTCATTCAACCAACATAGGGTTCAAAATCTTTTCTCGCCATTAGTAATGAACCCTTGCATACCCTGAGAAATTATCTTCTTTACGTACAAAAAATATTTCACCAAAGCCTTTGCTGTCAGTAAGGTTGAAAGAACATCTCTATCACCTAATAAACACAGAATAGATTTAGCAAGGAGATTCAGAAAAGTAAGAAAAAGCAGGTGAAAATATAGTACAGCATTAAAAAAGAGAGCCTTGAGACACACAGAAGATTAAAGGATTACTTCTATCGTGGAAGCTTTTGAGATGAAGGACCCAGGTAACCTATGCATCACTAGCACTGTTTAAGTTTCCTGGTATAGTTTTATTTTTCTGGTGGTTTTGCAAGATGAAGTAGTGATCTGAACCAGTCATGGTGGAATTTAAATAACAAGCCCTCCATCAGTGAGGGTGGAATAAATTCAAAGATGAGGAGTATGGTCCACTACGGTTCAATGAAACATTATTTTGCTGTAATCCAGTTCACATTTTTATAATTTGTCCAGGAGATTTAGCACTTATGATTTTTCTTTTTGACTACAAAACATTATTTATCCTATAAATACGTCCCCTAGGAAACAAATCGTACCCTCCAAAATTTTTGAAATTGGTTGCAATAGCCTAAGTTAAAGTATAAATGTTCTGCAAATTTCCATACACATCAGATATCAGAAAAAATGACATTTCAGATTAATATAATATCATATCATACCTTAGCTCAGAAGAGTTATTGTTGTGTTTTAATGCCATCTGGCAACTAGAACCTCACAGCCAGTTGCTCACCCTCCCCTCGTCCCCACAAGAGGGTGGGAAGAAAAGGGAAAAAATAGGAGGGAAAAGGGTTGAGGTAAAGACAGTTTAATCTAAACAATAGCAGAAAAGTAAAAATAACAATAATAATAACATCAGTAATAATAATATCAACAATAATGATACGGGCCGCTCTCACCACCCAATGAATTGTCACTGTCCCAAGCAGGGATTGTGGATTCCCGCCCCCCGGCTAGCCCCCATTTATATACTGAGCATTGACGTCTATGGTTTGGAATATTCCATTGACCATTCCATCGTTCTGTCTATGCTTCTATGGGAAGCTGGAAAAAAGTCATTGAATAGTATAAACATCACTTAGCAACTGCTAAAACCAACAGGTATTATTGACATCCCTTTCACAGCAATCACTAGAAAGAAAATGAACCAGGACAGTTATTCTTCACTTTCTCATTTTAGTTTCTATTGATACCTCAGAACTCTTCTATATTTAAATTATTAAGGGAATCGTCTAAAAACCTTATTGTAGCCCTGTATTACCTGCTTTAACATCTTCTTTGAATATGTTATTAATTTTGTCCTTCGTGCTATCCCATGTTCTTATTTTCACTTTCAGTGATGCAAAATACCTAGAACTTCAGCTAACCAGTTTGTTGAATGAGCTAATAAGTTAATGGGTCCAATTCTGTAAAGCCACAGCCAGACAGAGAGCTTGTATCTGGGTTTTGTTAGGGAAGTATCCTGACCAAAGAATGTTTTTTGCCCATTTACTTCATGTGTTTTAAGGAAATAGTGTATCTACATCAACAGAAAAATGCTTCTATCAGCACACTTCACATCCACTGTGCACACTGGCAGCACAGCTGTATCGGCATGAGCTTCCAGTGGAGACAACCTGTATGTCCTAGTAACGGAGTTCAAATGCAGGCCGTAGCATCCGGGTTATCTGGCTCTTCCAGAACATTGACTAAACTCTCTTCAAAGTCAGGGACTACAGAAAGGGTAACAAGGAAACTGCAAGAGAAATAACCTATTTCAAAGTAAATTTTGCATTTTGAAGATTTCAGAGACAGTTAACTACTTCTAAACAGGACAAAAGCATGAAGTCACTGCACACACTGCATCCATGCTGCAAACGTCATCCAGTGTGGTACTGAGCACCAGCGTCCTGGGGTTTGAGCTAAAACAGAACTAATTTTCTGTTTAGTAATGTTACTTTTCAGTTAAGCCTCTTCTGACTGAACTCTCTGAAATTAATAGCATATTTTTCTGAGAGTATCCACTTCCAGAGTGGTAAGACCTGATTTGTTTATAACTTGTACCAAGGAATGGTACCCAGTGAGACTCTTGCTTATACTTACTGCTATAACAACCAAGATCAGCTAACTTTTTTATTTGTCCTGTTGGAGGTTCAGAAGCTGAAGAGCATAAAGGGGTCACACCTGCGGGGAGGAAGGGACAGGACAGGTGACCCAAAACTGATGAACGTGGTATTCCATCCCATTTACATCATGCTCAGTATAAAAGCTGAGGGATCAAAGGGTCAGTGCTCTTTCTTGAATGGCTGGTATCCAAGGAAGACTCTGTTTGTCTGCCTTTGATCCCGATCCGTGTGTTCCTGAATCCAGATCTGGAGTCCAGTTCCTGTCCATCGCTGAGTCCTGTCTGGGACTTTCCCAGTGCCTGCTAATGGTGTGATTGTCATCCTGGGAGCTCCATATGGTTTTGTGTATATGTTGCGTATATTTCATTACTTTTCTTTTTATTATTTTATGAATATTTTCATTGCAGTAGTCAGTTTTTTTCAAACTTGTAAGTTGTTTTTCTCTCCCTGAAGAGAGATGCTCTCCTTTCTCTGAAGGGGAGAGAGGTAACAGAGAGCATCTGTTGTTCATTTCAGTGGCCAGTCTGGCCCGAACTATGGCAGCCTTCAGCTCCAGAAGGAAGTGAGAGCCTGCAATACAGAAAAAGTTTAATAGCTTGCTGGATTTGAGCTTTAAAAATTGACTCCCAGTTTTAGCTTGTCAAAGTAGATGATCTAGTTGTTTTTATTAAACAAGGAAGTAGTTGTACAGGAGGTTTGAGGGTCATGAGATAACTTGCTTCTGTAAATTATATAAGGATGGGACGTGGCCCTGAAAGGGTCTGTGATTCACTTTCTGAATAGTTTCACTAACAAATATTGCAACATCTTCTCCATCTTACTGCTTTTCAAGGACTAGTAAAGTTTAAACATTTACTCTGAACTTCCAGGTCATTTAATTCAATTCTCATAAAGAAGCACGAAGAGCACCCAGGTATCATAAAGATGCCAATCACTAAAGCAGACTTGCATGTAAACGTAGGGTTTTTTATTCCCCTCCAGTATGTTGTAATAGGATTTTATTATGATAATGAGATTTATGAGGAATTGTCCCTGTCATAACTTTAGGTAGAAAAGCTGAGAAGTCTATTTAACCTAAGTTATCATCATGCAAATTCATATCAAGCAATAGTCAAAATTAATTTTCTTGTGAAGTGGAAGACGAAGACGACTCATTTTACTTTGTTATATCTTACACATTAAGATACCAGGCATTCTAGAAATAGCTAGCACATTATTTCCTCCTACATTATCATGAGAAATGAAAAGACTGAATGCATGCCATTGAGTATGTGCATATGCATCTGTTTTCCAGTGGTTAGTGTTAAAAATGCTAAGGTATGTCATCAGAAAAATCAGAAATTTTTGCAATTGTGAAGATCCAATGAGTTCACTGAAGTTGATTTTTATTCATATAGTCTGTGAAAGGAGAATCAGATTAATCAAAAATGAAAATTATACTAGTGTACTTGGACAAAGCTGATCCTTGTACAAGGCTTCTTTAATTGTGAAGTTTCTCCTGATTTAAATTTCACTTTATTTGACTGAAGGTAAAATCCTAATACTGCCTTCGTACCTATCTATCTCTTCAAGTGCACTGTGAAAGCAACTAAAAATATACTTAATAGGCTGAGCTAGGTGTTCTGCAGGTCAATAATCTTCAAGGATCAAGAGTGAAAGAAAATGCTGAATTATACCCTGCCAATGAGACTGTCTTGCTTCTAACCACCAAAATGCCTGCAGAGGGTTATCTGAAATGCCTCAGCTCATCTCAGTTACAAGGGCAGAACATGACAAGAGAGGCAGATTTGAAAGATCCAAAGAAGAGACTGAAACCAAGAACCTGCACTGAATACGGAAACAGTACATAAAGTCTATCTAACACATGATAATATGCTCTGTACCTACAACGCTGCTGAACCGAAAATTGAAAATGAACCTTATAAGATGCTCAGTGTAATTTAACTTGGGAACAAAAAGCCATAGATAACCATTTTGAGGGACTCAGACAGAAAAGGGCACAAGCTCTTTGGTAACTAAAGATGGAAAAAGTGCTTTTAGCTGCTGTCTGGGCATGCAGAAGCAGATGATTATCCAATAAGACTCTGGCTATGAGCTTCCTTAAGAAAATAGTATGCTGTTTGTTCAGACAATCTTTCCATTAAAGGTACAAATAACTTACTCACCCCAGTTGTTTCAATTCATAGCTACCATATGTCTGAGTTCTTATACATATATCCTACCAACAATGCAAAGAAAATCACTATTTTAACACCAGCGTTTGATGATGTTTCACTGCAAACTTTAACATTAAGAATCCTTAAGATCCTCAAAATACCATTCCCCATTAGTCTCAGGAAATACTGGCACCAAAGATCTGTCCAAGAGACATTTTGAAACAGGTAACGAAACATTTGCTCTGTAAATTCTTTCCAAGAAGCTGCAGAAAGTCAAGTACTCTCAGGACCGTGGAGGACAGCAGAGTGCCCTGAGAGTTCTTCAGCAATACAATCCTTTTGTTTCAAACTTCAGAATAAAAGTTCAAGGACTTCTAGAGTATAGGAAGACACATTTCCTAATTTTGACATTTTCTTTATTAAGCTCTTCAGCTATCACTGCCCCTTCTAGGGCTTAAAAAACCCCTACTCTCTTTCTCCCAATAGCTAATCTAAGCTAATTGAATATCCTTCATTTTAATCAGAGGGGAACAGCTCAAATATTTATATGAAAAAAAAAAAAGTGTGTTAATATATGATGTTTGTACAAGTTCTATAAAGAACTAAAATTTTCCTCCTTTTCCTAGTCATGAGGGTATCCAATGTTTCCATTCATCTTATGGAAGAAAACCCCATCTTTTTCCTTCCACCTAATGCCCACATCCCCCATTCATTACAGTCAGTGAAACTTTTGTTCAATAAACATTTACTACTAGATATGGTATGTTGTAGAAGACTTCAGAGGTGTTACTTCATGTAGTAAGAGGTATCTTTGGTATTATGCATTACCAAATTTGGAAAATAAAACTCTAATAAGTACTCTTCAGTGGAAATAATCACAGGTTTGTCACTGAAAGCATATTTTGCCTGTAAGAAAGTTACTCACCTGAAACAAGCATCCTTCAGGGCATATTGCCACAAGGGATGCTACAGCAGAGCTGTTTCCTAGTAGTGACTCCCAGGGGACTTGGGGATTTTTGGCTCATGGCACTAGCACAGTTTCCCCAGCAGCAGAACTGATAGTAAAACTCAAAGCAAAAGGGAACTGCTGCTGGTGGCTGGGAATGAGCAGAGCCCACCTTGAAGAGCTTTGGTTATAGCAAAAGCAAAGTTTTCTTCTTTTACACATGGGCTGCCTGTATTTACACTCCCCTGAGTCCAACAGTCAGTGTTCTTCCTTCCATTCAGTTAAACAAAATGTCTTAGTTAAATGCAGAACAAAAATTTTAACAAATTATTAATTTGACCTGGATGCTAGATTTCGGGAATAATTTTTTGTGAATATACAAATTGAATTCTAAGTGTCAGGTTTATAGGAAATATGAAAATGTTTTTCAAACCAAACAGGAAAGAAGCTTGCATTTTTTCTTTTTAAATGTTTGACACAACACTTCCAGACTAGGAACAGAAATACTGCCAGGCAATAACATCCTGATCTAATGCCGAGGGCTGTGACAACGCATGAGGCAAAGCACTGATAACCCTGTCTGGTAAACAAACCTCAAACCCTGACCAAGTACCCTTATTAAGGAGTTCACGCACACACTGAGGAAGCCATTGATTTCCATAGTTTAGTAATTTCATGTCTATTTACTGTAATATTTTTCAATACAGAATATAATACACTTAGAAAGCACTGAGATGTGACCAGACAGCATTTATTCTTTTACCATACAGAATAAGACCCTCTATATCAGGTGCAAGCTTGCAAGTTACTTTGAGGAAAGGTCTTTTGCCAAAATCTGTCGTTGCGGTTAATCAGAAAATATTGATAAACATGGCTCAGATTGACCAAATACTCACTGAAAAATGTAGGCCATTTAATTCATAATACTAGTGGGCAGAAATTTCCCTTTAATATGGTAATCTAGTGAAGTACAGGTTTTATAGTGTACTAGGTTCTCAGAAAACCTTTTCCTCTGTTGTGTAAAAACCTTTAAAATCATTAGTTTTGGGTAAAGCAGAGAGGAAAAGGCATGATTAAGCTTATTAGCAAGAACATTAATGAGTGGTACAAAACCTTTAAAAAACCCTAGAAGTCCGTTAATGAAATTTTATTTTTCCTTTCATACAAAAAGATGACCCCGTATACTCTGTACTCCTTCCCTGTCTTACCCTTGCAAAGTGATCTTAAGTGTTACAAAAACTCAATCAATCTGTATTCACCACCAGCAGTATGGTAAAGTATTGTCAAAAAAAAAAGAAAAAAAGAAAAAAAAGCATCTTGTGAACTTGGCTGGATCACAGAATCACAGAACGGTAGGGGTTGGAAGGAACCTCTGAAGATCATCTAGTCCAACCCCCCTGCCAGAGCAGGGTCACCCAGAGCAGATCACACAGGAATGCATCCAGGTGGGTTTTGAATGTCTCCAGAGATGGAGACTTGTGGATATCCAGTTTACTTAATTGCTCTCTAACTTGATCGTCCTCAACCAAGGGGAAGTCTTCCTTTGTCCAGACTTCTTGTTACCTCCAAAGTCTGGGACTCCTGAAGTCTGGGACTCCCATGCCTGGGGTCCTCTCGACAAGACGGTAGCAACAGTGTTCCAGGAGAGTTGGGGGTCCTCAGTGATCCCTCACAGACCTGTCGCCCTGCAAAGTGACACAGCCCCCATGCTCAATAGTGGCTGTTTGTCTGAAGTAAGGGCCTGGGTGGTAGTGGGACAAGCTGCCTTCCACAAGACTGTGGCTCTGCCTTCCTATCTGGGGAAGGCAGGACAGCTCATGTTCAAAGAACCACAGAAGCACAGAGGCTGGTAGAGATGCGTGGAGGTCTCCAGTCCAGCCCCAGTTCGATCCTGTTGCTTGGGGCTCTTTCTGTCCCAATACCGCCGATGTTACGTTTGCACTTGAGTAGTGGCAGAAAACAAAGCTGCAGCTGTGGTGACCCTGCAGAAGTTTTAAAGAAGTTGAAGGGAATCCAAGAGTTACCTGCTACAAGTCATGGGATGAAATGCCCTCCTGGCCTTTCACAGGAAATCTGCTTGTCTGGGACAGAAGGGAGGCAAATTGCCAGCAGCACGTTTCAGGTGGTGGGAACCAGCAGGGATTCTCCAAGGGCAAGTGATGCTGTGCCTGACCCGAAAGCTCACTTGGCTAGCCTAGTGGTGGTACAAGGGCAGAGCAGTGAATGTCAGCAGATCATTTGGAGGCACATGAAGGACAAGGTGACGTCAGGGAACACCCAGGACAGCTTCACCAAGGCCAAATTGTGCCGGGACCAACATGAGCCTTGTTTTGAGGAGGTAACTGTCCTAGCAGGACAAGGGCAGAGCAGCCACTGCCTTTTACTCTGACTTTAGTGAGGCCCATGACACAGCCTCCCATGGTATCCAGATAGGTGAGGCACAGACAGCACAAGAAGGATGTGGACCTGTTGGAACAGGTCCAGCGGAGGGCCACAAAGATGATCAGAGGGCTGGAGCACCCACGCATGAGAACATCTAGAGCCTTTAGAGATCATCTAGTCCAACACCCCTGCCAGAGCAGGGTCACCCAGAGCAGGTTGCACAGGATCGTGTCCAGGCAGGTTTTGAACATCTCCAGAGACGGAAACTCCACCACCTCTCTGGGCAGCCTGTGCCAGTGCTCTGCCACCCTCAAAGTAAAGAAGTTCCTCCTCATGTTGAGATGGAACTGCCTGTGTTCAAGTTTGTGCCCATCTCTCATATTCGCCTGCCCTTAATCCTTACCCATAAGCTCTCAACTCTCTCTTCATCTGCCCCCAGGGAGAGCTCGATACCTTCCAGATGCTCTCTCACATAAAGAGCAACTCCACTGCCTCGCTGGCCTGTCTTTCCTAAAAGGACATAGCCATCCATGACATCGTTCCAGTCACGTGAGGGATCAATTTTGTGCTCTTATCAACTGTGGTGTTACTGTGGTCCATCTTTCCAGCTTCCTAATTTATGAAGGCCATAAGTCACTACTAGATCTAAATCACCTCTGCATTTCTTAATCTGTTCTGTTTTTTATCTCTCTGTCTTTCACTCACATGTAAATATCTCCATATTCATAATAAGACAGAGGCTATTACTACTATTTTCAGTGTCTATTTTCAGTGTCTATTTTCAAATGGGTTTGAAGTATCAAACACATAGTATCTTTTGTACAGCACGAGTATAAGTGCATCTTCTAAAGTGAGTAAGAGATGACAATGCTATTATAAAACTGTCTTGGATGAGGTTTCAAAATTAGAAATCAAAAAAGTAAATACTATTCCAGAATACGCAGCTTCAGTGCATCAGGAGTAATTTATCTCTTAATGGAGGATACTTAGTACAAAAAGAACTTTTTTTTGTTTAACGTTTGGTTTATTTGAGAGGGCCGTATTTGCTCTGTGATTAGTACAGAATTGCAGAGCAGGGAAGAACAGAGGACAAATAGAAGCAGTTATGTTTTCAGAAATCATGAAAGCTTTAATAAAAACATCCCGGAACTGCCCAGACACATCCTGGTCCTTCCCTAACAACTGGGGGAGCAAGAGTTGTAGAGCTTAATTTTCCTTTAAAGCAGCCTTGTAATACAGCTTAATTCATTCAGTACTGACTAGATCTCGAATCACACACTCCTGAAAGGCCACAGGGGAAATGAAGGGAGGACAGAGGCGTCATTTCTCTCCTCCTTCTACAAACAACCAGTGGCAGAACCCTCTTGGGTACCAGAAATACCAGACACCAGAATAATGCTGGAATGTTGCACAAGTTAAGTAAAATGAAAAAAGGGAAGGCAGCCCTCCCGCCCTGCCCCCAGCTCTCCCCCAATCTTGTCTGTCTTTCAGCTAGAGTCATCTCAAGGGCTTCTTATAACAAGAGAAGACACTACATTTTCAGATGGAAATGTGATTTTCAAGTTGACAGTATGGCTTTAATTAAATGGGAGTCCAAGGAAAGAACATATCACCGGGAAATAAATAGGCTATAAAAGAAGAAAACCACTAGTGTAGATAACCAAGGAAATTAAGCGAGTGAACAGGGAAGAGCAAAGGCCATGTGAAACATCTATTACAAAACATCAAGGTCAATGCTACAAGTGGAGGCATAGACAGCTAAAGTGACAGAGATTACGGAAACGATCAAGGAAGCAAAGATCGAATATGAAAGGAAATTGGCAGATTCTTACTCAGTGCATTCTGCACTGACCTGCAAAAAGGGAATTTTTATGTTTTAAAATACTGTGTCTGAAAAAAATTAACTGAAGCATATCGGAGATTTTTAGACAATAAATTGACTTAAAATGCAAGCAGCTATAGAAAGTAATTGTTTCTAATATTCTACATAAAGTAACAGACTTATTGCCACTTTCTTAAAAACTGTCCTAGATAAACGTGAGAAAAAGCATTTTGAAGCACCATACTGGGAACTAATAATTCTCCAAGCGCAGCTCCATATCTGAACATTTCTGCCATTTACCATTTTTCTCAAAAACAAATTTCTGGAAAAATTATTTTGGAATTAATGAAAAACAGAGCCAGGCACCATGGTGCAGTTAGAGTGTGAGCTCCTGCGGCTTTCAGCAGGAACCTGGACACCCCCGGTGAACAGGACACCTGGGCTATGGGACAACACAATGGGCAATTCAGTGCTTACTATCAAAGTTGTATTGTGCTGGGAAGTTATCTCACAATAGCTTCTGACAAGTTGCTTAGTGTAATTCTGCTATATTTTTCTTTCATAATGGAAATGATCCCATTACTCATCATGGTCATCACACCTTTCTGAGCTACTTTTGTTCTGTTATCGTTGTTTAGCTAACTGTTCTGTTGCATCTTATTTTCTGTTTGCTGTTGTTATTCACCTGATTCAGCCAATAAGCCAGCAGTCAGATCCTGAACAGAGATGTATAAAGGATATTTACTGATCTGGAGAGGTTGTACTTAATGTCTCAGACAGGAAGGCATGTTTGTACACCATATTCAATATACCTAACATCGATCTTCCACTTATTAATTCAGTCACTATGGCATCTACTTTACTACTACTACTACTACTAATAATTGTATAAACAATCTACACACATAGATACACTCATGCACACTTGAATAAGGTATTTTTTGACTCATTATTAGAATACCTATCAATTTTTAGCAATTATTTTGCCTCATTTTGAGGCCTCTCTGTCTTTTCCTTCTGTCTTCAGACTTTTAGCTTCTACTTTTAGCTCTCATATTGCAGTCACAGGTTTTCGGTTCTTGTATTTGACCCTAAAATTTAACAAGAACTCCCCTTTGAGATAAAAATAAAGCACACTAAAATTAGCAAATTCTGAGTCAGCCCAACTTTCTTCTCTATCCTAAGGAGACAATTTCAAAAGAACAGCCATATCCCTGCTTCTACGATTATAATAATCATTTTTGAAGGAGGATAACACTATCATATCTGCGATTCACTATTTGTAGCAAATTTAATGTGAAGAAAAGCAAGCAAAACTAATTAAAGAATGTCTGTTTTTTTCTTCCAGAGAATTATTGTCTATTCATACAAGATTTATATACTCATGCTCTAGTTGCACTTGAAGTGTTGGATTCCCTAAGGATTTAGGAACAGAGCTACTGTCTATACATTATGTTCAGGGGACTATAATGGGAAATCTGAAATCCAGTCTGTTGGAGAAAGGCCCACTGAATGCATTTGGATTAAGGGCTAAAGAAAACGAAGAGAACTATTGTCATCAGCCTCATTTGAGAATATCACAGCTTAATTTACTGACCAATTCCACAAAAAGCTTCATAAGTCTCTATTCCAGGCTTAAAGTGGTAATTCTCTTTGGTGAGTACAGACAAAATCACCCCAATCTTATTAGTCTTCTCTGTTTTCCTGTGTTGACTAGTCTCTCTTCAGCGTGCTGGTTGGAGGTGTCCCTACTTCAGCTCCTGTCTCTCTGTGCGAGTGGTACCTCTCTCTGCCTCTGATCAAGCTACAAGGCACCTGATCGCTAGGCACTACAGCACTAAGCTTAAAACTTTCATGGAACTGGCCAAAAGGATATCTAATTTTGTACAGTATTCTTAGTAATATCTTAATGCTTTTCATGCATTTATAGAATTCCTACACAGTCACACTAAGAATATTACATTCACTGCCAGGCATCAGAAAACACTGCCAAACACAGCAGAAAAGGGAACCAGAAAAAGTGTATTTGACTTTTGAGGAATGTTTAGAAGAAGAATATATATTCACAGGAGATAAACTAAGCAGAAAGAAAGTGGGTACATGACAGCAGTCTACAAATACTTGAAGGAAATAAGCACTGCATTAGGAAAGGTACTATTTATCATAAACTTTAGTGAAGCAATACAAACGCTGGACAAGTACCTGGGTACTGAGTTCTTTTAGCTTTTGGAGTCAGTTTCTGTATAAACATTAAAACATTTACAGTAAGGCATAATTTTAGGAAGACAGTTTGAACATGTATTTGATTATCACAGAAAAACACTCAAATCAAGTGTCCTTTCCAAGTCTAAATTTATATCGTTCCA
The DNA here is from genome assembly GCA_013400035.1 of Rynchops niger. Taxonomy (NCBI): domain Eukaryota; kingdom Metazoa; phylum Chordata; class Aves; order Charadriiformes; family Laridae; genus Rynchops; species Rynchops niger. Next base: position 25,727 of record VXBH01002153.1, read on the forward strand.
AGAAAAATAAATTATTTTCCATCAATTATCATCTTCTATATTTTTTGCTATGTAAATATGAAGAACCATGAGGCTATTATAAACAATGCCATTCAACACTTTCTCATGCAAAATTTACTGTTCAACTAGAGCAGATAATACATTGCTTTTAGTTCCCTTGAACCTGTCTCACTTCACTGGGATGCGTTTAGACAATGCAAGAATGGAGTGCAAATACAGAGAGCTTTGAATAGAAGAGTCAGTGAACAGTGATGACAGAACAAGCCTTTCAAATTTGCTTAGAAAAATATTTTGTTTCTTACTAGCCTTTCATGGAAAACAGTATCTATTTTTTTCACTGCAGCATCAGACAGGCATACAAAATAAATCTATACCTGCTCCTGCAGAGTAGCCAGAAGACAGCAATAAATCTCGTGCCTGGTTTGGTTATGGTCTCTCCAAGGCAAAGTGGTCTGTTGAATATCCTTCCCAGCAGCAAATTCTTTGTCTGCTGTGAGAAGAAAATTGTGAGATTATAAACTATTAATAAAAAACCTTCCATTCTCACTTTAGTGTTGGGTCCAGATCCATTTGACAGTGCCTTTATTATCCTTCCTTTTAGCCAGCTAGTCTGGAACAGACAAGACAGCCAAAGTTATGAGTGACATTGACAGAGCAGCAAAAGTTCAAAGATCAAAAGATGTTTCTATTTATAATTTTCACAAGTCCTTTAAATCTGTGTTTACCAGCTCGGTTTCCCATACATTAGCTTCTTTATCTTCTGGACTGACTAAAGATCAAATTATCGTTTTGCAAACCCAAAATTTCATGAACCTTTTCTTTTTGTACGTATATGCAAATCAAGTTTACATAGCAATGAACGCAGTGTGGAAAAGGTGTATATTTAATATGCCCTTGTATCTTGTTTGAGTCACGTTATTTTACATATAGTGAATTTTTTTTGTTTTATTTTGTTTAATATTGTGGTGCCCGCAGCTAGTTTGGGGCTCTATAGCACAAAAAAGGAGTTCCTGTTGCAAAGAGTTCCTCTTTTATTTACAGGCATATTTGTATAAATACTGCTAATAAACAGTGAATGTCATTTATTTTAAAGTTCCATCTCAAAATCATTTTCATAGAAAAAAATTTTAATAGCTTCTTATATTTTCAATATAGATCATGGGGCAATGACTGTATAAATAACTATGAATAAACTTAAATTCGTGTGAAATTTTGGCTTGTCGATTGAACACAAATTTTTATTTTGTACAATCTTAGAAAAAAGAACTATTATTCAAGTAATCTTCCTCTTTTCTGTGTGTTGTCTGTATAATTGCTATAACCATTCTACATAATTATGACACATTAAAATGTACATTCTGTACATATATACCCTGGATAAAATCCTTTTCATTGGAAACACAAAACATAACAGCAACTGGAATAAGTCCTACAATACTTTATGAGGATCCTCACTTGCTTTTCCATTGAGCCCCCGTTACTGAATCCTGAAGTGGACTGTGCCTGCCACATAAACAGAAAATAATGCACAGATCAAAAGAATAGAAAATATTCTTTTGCCGCAATTCATCCTTTTAGCATAACTGCAGAGCAGCAAACACCTCATACTGCACACCTTGCCCTATCCACACCAAGAGACTTTACTTTCTGCTTTCCTTAAGGAATTTTACAAATTTACCTTAAATAAATTCTATCTAAAGACAAGGGAGTTAAAGGATCTAAAGTTCTCTTTCTTTTACTTTAGATTAATATGACAAATCACAAGCGAGGTTCCCTTCCTAATCAGAAAATTTGGTAGCTTCTCAGTTTTGCTATTTGCTTCAATGATGTTCCATTTATTGTAAATGATCTAAGCCATTGCCATAGTACAAAATAAGTTTTCCAGAACCATAGAAGGGGTCAGATTAATCTCTCACTTCAACAAATTTCATACCTGTGGAACTGCAATGTCTTCAGGGGCAATTCTTACAGTTTACATGAGCATACTGGAAAGAAAACTAAGATCCAGCACCACTTTCTAAAGCAATTCTAACCCGAACCATTCTATGATTCTACACCATTGCTAACAGAAATAAGATTGTGTCAGGAATACAGGTTCAGCTATTGAGGTGGGAGACCCCTAAATGAGCAATTTTAAAAGGAAATTGGGGAATTAGTTTGCTAAATGCATAAAATTAACCTGTGCAATGCTGTAATAAAAGCCCTGGTAGGAAGTGTGCTAACCCTCGTCTTCAACCTACATCCATTTGAACAGTTGTCCTATTAACTCTTGGATAATATTATGGCATCATAGAGGATTAGTACCATTAACTTGCCATGTGTCCATGCCTTTTGCTTTATGCATGGGCCATTTTTCTTGGTCTTCTGCTTGTGTTTTCTCCCCAGCTCTCTCATTAAAATCTCTCTTACCATTTTGACCCTCTCTTCTTCATCAGCTTCTGCCCACTAACCTTCTCTCTCCTCTTTCATTCCTCCTTCCTCTTCCTTCCTTCAATTTTCCCTTGCTTCCTTATGACATTGCTCCCCTCCCCGCTTTTTCCCCTTATGCCCATCTCCCGTCACCACCAGTTTAACAAGGAGCTTTATGTCCAGAGGCCATCCCTTGGGCAACTGCAACCTTGTGATGGGAACACAAGAGCTTGTGGGGGGAGATGGAAGGCGAATGTGAGCAATAAATATCTATAATTTTAAGGGAACATTAGCAAATCACTCATGTTGTTTTTCTTCCAAAGGTAGAATGGGGACACTGTGGATTATCAGCTGAAGAGTGCTGGAGAAGGGCTTCAGAACATCAGAGAAAACAGAGTTGGAGAAACAAAATCTGATCCAGAACTGAGGTAGAAGGAATGGTGCCGGAAGGAAAAATGTTATGCCCTAGTGAATGTGATCAGCTATGAAAACTAAATATCAAAGTGCTTTCTGTGGTATTAACACAGATGTGAGTCACTCCCTGAACAACAGCAAAGGGCCATCTATGTCTTAGCCATTTCACGCTAAAATATTTGTCATAATTATTAGGTGACTGGACAGGACCTTCACTGAAACAAATAGCAAAGCCGTTCTAATGATTTCAGGACATTTAATATTTTCCACTTGTTTCTAAAGTGCATATAAGGCCCATTAGGTCATGAATCACACACAGTGAATGCAAACAGTAAACTGAAATTTGTAAAAAATTACTCATCATGTAATGTAATGTATATGAAATAAAAGGAAAGATTTCAACAGTCATCTCTCCCACCAGGGAAAAACATGGAGCAAAAAGCTATTAAGAGAGAGAGAACCATTTACACAGAAACAAAGATAACATGTTTTTGCAGATTAGGACTTGCCGTTATGCATTTCCTGTGATTTTAGTTTGTTCCTATAAGCAGTTTCATAGCCAGTTACAAAAGGCTGTTACTTATACTATCATGAAATTAGATGTCTCTTCTCCTTATATAGTGCGCATGTGTTTTATTTTAAGCAAGCGTTCATGAAGTAACTTGCATTAAATTGCCCAGATGTAATATTTTGCAAACAGCCAATGAAAATTATGATGAGTGTTCCTAATTAGCCGATCATCAAGCTATAATCCTTTCAGGATAAATTAAGTTATGGATATTATAGAAAAGTAATGAAGTGCTAGTGCCAGGGATTTTCTGTTGGTTTTGGGTTTTTTGGTTTTTTGTTTTTTCAATATGGTGCAGCCAGACAAGAAAGGCAGAAGAGGTTTGTTTTGCCCTTAACCCCTGTTCACTTGTAATAAGCAAATACAAGTTTCCCAAAGCTCAGAACAGAAATTCTGGTTTAAACTGAACATTTCATTACCAAATGGGTTTCTCAGTAGTGAAGAATCATTTGTCTTTGTCAGCTTTGACCCCACTTGTCTTCATCAGGTTACTATTTGAAAGAAGACTTCTATGATTACCTTCAACAAAAAAATGATGTACTGATTCAAATGGCCCTGAATGGCATTCTCAGAAGTTACACTGCTATCCTGATAAAAGGCAAATGAAGAAAGACCACGTCCCGTTCTATGACTCTTCAGTGACTGACAATATATTATTAAAAATCTTATATATTCTGATACAAACGAACTTAAAATAGATTAATATCCCTAACAGAAAAAAAAGATACATAAACTCATAATAATCTACCCAAATACTGCATGTTTGCATGCATAATTATGTTTTTAAAAAATGTATATATAATCTACTGTGGCAATTACTAGCCAATATAAAAGAATTTAAAAATGCATAATTTAAAACATATGGAAATCTTCACTACATTAGAGGTCTTTAAATCCATTTTAAAAAGAGCAATGTAAAATGTGGACGTTCTAATAATACTTTTTATGTTTTGATACCTGGGGCAATTTAAGAAGGCCTTGCTTTTACGGGTTCTACTTGATTAAGTTCTCTGTTTGTACATGAAGCATGGCAATTTCAATTTGTGTTTCACAGACATGGCCCTCAAAGCCTTGCTTAAGATTTTAGCTCTAGAGTAATTATGCTTCATAATACATTTGGGCCCTCAAGTTTGAATGAGGTCGGCATGGTAGATTAACACGTACTGGATTCATTTCACAAATGCATTGGACTTCTTCCGCTCTAGCATAAAGTGAAGAAAATTTCCAGCGATGATGAATTTAGAATTTTAATAGACTGCAATTAATCTTTTGTCGCTTTTTGCCTAAATGTGGATCAAACACACCTACCTCCCATCCTAATTCCAAAAGTGGCTGTAACAGTGTAATTTGTCATGCAAAACAGCTGTTTCTGGGTCTTCTCTTACACCGATGTCAAGGAATTGGGTTGGGGATACATTTGGAGCCAGGGAACATTGACATATAATAAATTACAATCAAAGGTGGGGTTTTTTAATTATTTTATTATTTTTTTAATATGAGCCTCAGAGAGACGAAGCCAGAGTAGAAGAGTCATTGTAAAAGTTCTTTTCAATACTGCCCTTACTGCCTTCTCTCTCTGGCTTTTCGAATATTGATGGCTCTGCAGAGCCATATTATAATGACAATGTTGCATATAAGACTCAGTTTGGTGTAGCTGATCTCTTAGCTGCAGGTTCAAGTTTATTTTGACCAGCTTGAACATATAAACTTGTTGCAGTGTTAAGTTTTTATTTAAAGGAATATTTTAATTTAAAAAATTCTTCTGAGGGAACTAAATAGAAACCAAGCACTGATCATTTAAAAAAAATTCAATGTGCAGGATCATAGCAAAAATAAGAGATGTATCATATGTCACAGCTTCCAGAGCTCTTCTAACACTAACTCTCATTAAAATCCTCTGTGAAAGGAAAGTATTATCATCATTTCTGGCAGCAGTTAATCATCACAGAGTCTGCTTATGACTCCACCTAGATTTACACAATGATGGGAAGAAGCAGCATGAGAAGAGGAGGTAGATCAAAGGCTGGACAAGATCACTGTCTGGGCTTTGCAAATATCAGAGAGAGGTGCCACAGGACACATCTTGAAGACAAGGAGAACTGTGGTAGCTCAGTATGCTTCATTTTAGCTCCCACTAGCAACCAGGGAGAGCTTATCCATATCTAAATTTCACTCAAAGCCCATTAGAAACAAACAAATGAACAAAGAAACAAATAAATTAATAAACAGCTTCTCAGAAGGCCTGCTGCCCCGGTTAGGGGAGAAGAAAACAGCCTATGGATGCATACAGCACTCAAGGATCCACAACTTAAGTACCATTTTTTCTCACGGGCAAGTTATCTCAGATATCTGTTTGAGCTATCATGGACATAGCTTTGAGGAAGAGGCAGCTACAGCCTCTGCTACTTTCAAATAATACTGTGACACTCAATGGCTCTAAAAATTCAGCTCCTCAGTTTCAAGAAGGACAACTAGAAAAGCAGGCTTTAAGAATTGTGTTATATTTCTCTGGTGTCAGGGGTTCTGGGGGTGGGTACTTGTTGGGGGTTTTTTCCCTGATATTGAGTTTTAATTAAAATGAAATATTTAATATGAAACTCGGTATTTTCTACCTATGGATAGGAGTTTTAAATAAAATATGAAGTGCTGAAATGAACTGTAGACACACGGACTGGTTTGTCATTTTAAAATGTTTTATTCATTTCACCATCAGTAGTCTGACTGAGTAGAAATCAAATTTTTCATCTGATATACATAGTTCTATTCTGTGACTACTGCAAACTTCATTTAAAAGCTAGGAAAAAATCGAACGAAGAATTAGTGATGGTCCAATCTCCATCAGCTTTGTGCTGATAACTATACAAAAGTGTAATTCCTTATCCAAATTGACTGTATGCACAGGAAGCCTTAACACAGAAAAACCCACTCTTTACTAGGTAGGATTTCTTTTTTTCTCTCTTTTTTTTTTTTTTTTTTCCCAGCAGACTGACTTTTCCTGACTGTCCTAATTTAGTTCTAGTGAATGAAAGGAGGCAAACTGTCCACTCCAGGCCCCAGACCTGGTTTAGTCACGTACAAACAGTGCAAAGTAATTGAAAAGTACAAGGTCAAAATAAAAGTATTTCCTGGATGTTTTATGGACATCTAATATCTGTCACAGATGCAAGACAGAAATGAACTTCACTTCAAAATCAGCTTTTTGATAGCAGTTATTACTGGTGGAGATCTATTTATTTTCAATACTGGAAGAATGTCTATGGGTTTTTCCACAGGAGAAAACTATTGATCTGCATCATTCTATCACTAATAACCAGGATATTTAAGTCAATTATACATTTAAAATACTTTTTATGGTCTTACAGATTTAATTTTATATATATTTTAATGTATTTTTTTGACAAAAAAGGGTCTTAGCTTAGCCCCTTCTAGAGTGATTCAACCAGTATCTTGGTAAAAAATAGCTTTATCAAATCTTCAGGAATAATTCTTCTGGACCCTTCAAGAAAGCTTCCTGTTGCATTTCAAGGTTTCCCTGTACTCATGCAACCTCTCAGAGTATTTAATAACAATGACATTTTGTTATTTAACTCAAGTTAAATCCCTAGTACAAAGGTAGACAAGATCACAAAGATCACCAGATTTGGTTTGGATCAGATCCCATTTTCATTAAGTTAGCCAAAATTTGTATTTTATGACAACTTCATGACTTACACCAGCTGCAACAGGCAGAGGCTGCATGATCTGGCACTACATTGACTGATGACAACACACGAAATTTTTGTGTGGGACACTGTATCAGGCAATAGGACTCCCGAAGCCAGGTTTTCCCTATTACTGCAAGTTTTAATTACCATGCTCAGCCTGAGCTGCTGTGCTGAAATTACACTAGAATGTGGGTATGTTGAAACTGCATATCTCAGGGAATCATTGTAGAGAAAAGAAGCAATCTTAGTGTTTAGTGAAGACTACGATGATTTTTTTCACTATATGCCAAATTAACTATCTTTATTAATATTAAATAAAGAACTTCCTTCTATTGTATTTTTGCCCATACCAACCTAAATACTATCTGAGATTGTACCTCAACTTTGAGAAAAAGGATAGAATATCTAAAAGGAAGAAATAAAAAAAAAAAGGAACACGAGTACAATTCCTCTTAATTAGAAGGGTTTCCATTCCTCTAACAAGCCATGCTCCCACAGCACAGCTAGAATAAAGAGACTGATTAAAACAGACTACAATTACAGGAACAATCCAAAAAGCTACCAAACTTCAAGTACAGCTCAGATGAAGGTAAACATAGTTTGGAGGCTCTCTGACAGAAAGTGAGTTATTGCTCAAATCCAGAGCAACTAGGCCAAAAATTACCGTGGTTTTAGAAGTGGCCATATTCCATGAAACATAATTTCTCTATGATAAGGATAATTTCTCTTTGATATAAAAAAAAGAAATGTTTTCCATTCAAAAGAGCATTGGCATAAAATTCTGATTAGTGCTAAAGAGCACTACAAGACTGCTCATGCCTGAAAATTGCAAAACTTCCAATGGTTAATAAAGAACAGGAAAAGATGACACAGCATAAAGAACCACAGATCTGACCAAATCCTACAATGTCAGTGCTGAAGAGTAGGATTTGCCATCTTTTCTGCAACAGCCCAGTAAGGGGCAGTTCTTGGATAGGTTTTTTAATCAGGACTCACAAACTTCCAAAAACTTTTCAAACCTCTGCACTTTATTGCTGAAAGTATAATTTTTCAGTTATTATCAGTGAAAGCCTTGGCTCTGTAAGGAAATAGCTCACCGACCTCTTAGTTTGCATAGTGAGGAATCCTTTGAAGATTCCTTTACTCTTTTTTCCTTTGGTTAAGGCCCAGATCTAACACTCAGCCTACCAAGGTCTATTTGTGAGAGCAACTGACCTCTCTATCTTGAGAAAAATTTCAGAACCGGGTTCTTGGAAAGAGGCTCAGTAAGGTAAGTCATGACAAAAGACAGCTAAAAAAAATAGTGTTAGATTTTCTTAAATTAATCTCTCATAGTCTCAAAACAGACTGGGTAGGAAATGATGAACAGACCTGTAAACCATTCCTTTCTCTTCCCAGGTTTCTGCTGGACTTCTATTTATTTAGTTAGTTATTTAAATAAAAATAACCCTTTATTTGTGATTTAACCTCCTGTCTAACATGTAAAATCCTGAACCGGTACTGGCTGCAGGTGGTCCTGCCCTCCTGTTCCACAGCTTTTGTACACAATGATCACACACATCCTCTGACACCACCTCACACACCAAGGGCACGGAAGAGTTAACAAAACCAATAGGACGGAGTTAATCACTGTCTTACTGGAAAAGTATTCTATCTTTCCACATTCTTGGTTTTATTTATTGGATATTTTTCTTGGCTAATATTTATATCCACCACAGCTGGCAGAGCTCAAACCTGTCGGAGCTCTGACTGCACCTCAGACCTCTCCATGCAAGAAATCAATAAAACTGATTAATGAAAAGTATCATTCATCAAACTGAGCTCTTGTATCCAAGACTGCAGTTGATAAAATAACCTTGTTGTCTTATCCTTTAGCTAACTGCCTCTTGTCTTTGGCACAGTGGATTAATTCATTATTTGCTAGTACCCACCCTTTTCATATATTTTATCCCATAACAAAATATTCTGAAGAGGTCCATTTGAATGTTTTGGTTATAATAAACATGTTGCACTATAAAAATAGGGCTTAATTCTGTCAAAAAAATAAGGCTATTATCGATATCTTCAAATATTTTTGGTGAACAACACAACACTAAGTAAAACTTAAAATCTGGTGGCAAGGAACAGTAGTGTGCATGCACAAAAGTAATAAAACCCTAAAATAATTTCACATTCAGTTAGTTCTATTAGTCTTTGACCATTAAAATGTTAACATGATGATAATCAATCTTAAATCAATTACTATGTAATTGCTGAGTCAATAGGAGCACAGTTAAATATTGATAAGTGTCTAAAAGCTCTATCAGGACATATTGACAACTTGAGAAATGAATGCAGGCCTTTGCAAAAGGAAAGCTTGACTTGCATTGCTTTGATGGAAAGCAGCACAAGGCTGAGTTTACATTCTTATTACTAGTTAGACAAGACGATCGATACAGGCTGCCTCTGCCCTGTCAGCATGGAGTAGTGAAGATATCTAGGTGTTATTTCCAGTCTTCTCATCTTTACAGCAATGTGGGATGACCATGTAACATCCTGTGTAGCGAAGGGCAAAGGACTTAACAATCCAAAGATTAAAAAAAATATATTTATAGAGTGATATGGGGGAAAAAAGTATTTATGTCCAGAAGGATCACTGCTGTTTCTGCTTAGCATTCTCCGATGGTTGCAAAGGTAGTCACAGTAGCCTGCAGGAACACTCACTGGAGTGGCTATGCTTATAAATTATGAATTCGAGTCCTTTTATTTTGATAGATATGAACAACATAGCTTCAAGGATTTACACTGTCTTCATAATTACACGAATTCAAGACACTTTTTAATTATAATCAGCTTGATTTTGTGATGCTGCTTATCAAAGGAGTCACCAGTTTTGTTCCATGAACGCAGATCAGTCATCCCTACCCTGTTCTCCAACTTATGAAACCTCTCTTTGTTTCTACACTACTGAGCTATTTGTGTTCCAGTTTGCTTACTGAAGTCGTTCTGTTGAAGCAAATACCCTTTATTATTCCTTTCATACCTATGAGTGGATGAATAATTGGTGCCTAGATAGTAATATTATTTGAATGATACGTGCTCAATTTCACCTGCAGCCAGCAGAAAAATATACAGGAACAGAGAACAGAACTATCTGTTGTTGGATTTGGGTCAGATAAGATACGTTATTACAGTAAGCTTCAGGTAGCACTACCTGCTAAGGTTGTCAGGAGCGTCATTATAACTTTCTGTTTCTTTCATGCAGATAACTTTTTGAAACATTCTCCTTCTCTAGTGATATCTTCCTACTTTGTGTCAGCCCAGGGGCAAATGGTTTTTAGCAAGTTTCAGCTAAAACTGTTCAGCCGTTTCACTTTACCAAAAGATTAAGTTTCACCTCCCTCTTAACCCCATTAATAAATGCTATGACACAGTTTTTTTCTTGCAGCAGCTGCTGAATGAACCTTTCAGGCTAGCCTCATGGCTGGTTCTGCGCTTGTCCTTTCGTGGCCGGCACTCAGACACAAAATGTGTGAGGACCATCTTTCTGCACCTTCTGAAGCCAGTGACAGATGATGCCTTCAAGGGGCCAGTCCTGGTCACAGAACACGAGAAGCCAGGAAGTTGCTGTGCAGAGCTCAGTTCAGGAGTTTATGACAAGAAATCCTGTCATATGGGTATGTCAAGAACATACCCATTCTTTCCCTCATTCAGGTTTTAAATCCTGCTGCTGGAAAACTTCTCTAGAGTCCTGACAAGCCCTGTGGATCTTGCTAACTGAGCAGTAGCCCTCGTAAAGCCCTCTCCCTCCAGCTCTCACCAAGTCATCACGACTGCTCAAGACTAACCACATCATCAGGGCTCCAATTTTCCTTTTGGCTCAGGAGCCTCAAACGCTCCTGTTTGTCTCAGGAGCACACAACTTTCTCATGGCTTTGGTTGGTACCATATCAATTCAGCAAATAAAAGGATGAATGGCTCCCAGTGACAGCGGCCCTTCAGCTCCCTGAGGCTTAGATGACCTTTGACAAGATGTGCAAGGAATGAACAAGCAATTTAACTAAGAACAGGCCAAAAATTAAATCCAAGTATGTTGTTTCTCACTAATAAGCAAAATATGTCTTAATTTAAAGCCTATTCATCTTGTTGAATTTGCTCCCAATAGGGAAAAAAGAATTACTCTGAATAAAAACTGAACTATAAAATTCAGTTTTATTTCCATCACTTATTTCTTCTGGAAGCTTCAACAATGAGAAAGCCTAGATTTGCTTGGATGGTTGATAATTCTGGGAGGGGAACAATTGGCATCATCGGTAGGAAAGAGAACTAACTGATAAACAGACTGAGACCAAGACATAGCGCACCTTTGTAAAGATATAAGGTATTTTTTCATTACTGTTAAATTTATATGGCTACTCAATTGCAATACAAACTACACGGTGGCTACCTAAAATTCAAGAATGCAAACCGTATTCATGCGGACAGTGGTCTGCAGCCCTGACAAGGATAGCAAGCAAAATTTCATGACTGTGGGCTTATCGCTTTGTTTTTCTGTGCAGAGTGGGGAAAGACGTACATCTGTACAACTAAGACTCCAGTATCTTATTTAGATTCAGAATATGAATGGGATTATTTTCTATCTGAAATAGGCTCTCTATCTTCAATCACTGTCATCGATGAAAAAGTCAGACTAATGGGGAACAACGTTACTATTTCTAACACGCAGAAATTTTTTAAAATGTCAAGGACTTTTTATAACTCTATTTAAAAACTTAACCTATGTCAGACTACAGACTGTTTTTAGAAACTGCGTTTGGACATCAGCATCTTCCACGATAGTTTATTATGCTTTAAGGACCATTTAAAAAACTCCAATGAAACAAAAAATTATAGATCAATGTATCTGCTAATGAGATCCCCATTTTAATTAAGAAAAGCGTGCTTTAGTAGATGAAATAGATAGGAATTCAACAGTCCCCCATTTTTCCACTTTTCCAACTATAAAGTATACGCTTCTAAAAGAGTAAAATCTAAACGTTCTGTCCTTGTTCAGGTAATACAGTAAGGAGTAGTTAAGGCAGCTTGTATCTATAAAATGACGTTGAATTCAGCCTGCAGAAGAGATACAAGTTATATTTACAGATCAAAAGAAAGGTCCAAGTGACTTATGGAAGTTCACAAATCGTAAATCCTGAGGGTGAGGTGTGGGGCAGGGATGTCCCATTCCCCACTGCAACCTTTGTGGGCTCGAAGGAGGTCCACAGAGGGCTGGGCCTGGTGGTGGGACACTGGATACACGGGAACGAAATGTCTGCGCTCGATCAGGTCTCTCCCACTTCTACATTTTCCCAGCTGGCTTCCAACAACCGGAGCCAGAGTGTAAGCCCACACTGAATCAGTGTGAAGACTCCGGCTGACATGAGGTTCCTAAAATCAGGTGCCAAGGTCAACCATCTTAGCGTATTGTTTCTTTTAGAGACCATGGAAAGATCATGAAATGTTTGATGCATACCTCTTCAAAACGGGACTCCAGAATTAAACTGAAGTGCACACTGATGCTGCTTTATGTGTTCCTAAACAGAGAGAAGTAAAGATACCTCACACATTTTAATAACTCCAGATAACAAATTACAAACTGGTAATACTGAAGCACCCATGAAACAAATTATGACATCAACACTCCTACAGCTCTCATAAAATCAATTTGACATAAAATTTTCAGTGTTGCTCTCAAACAAAAAGTGTGAAATATCCCTCATCCATTTCTATTTCCAAGTGTACACTTTGACTAGGAAGGTTATGGATAAGCATCTCAAAGTTGGCTGATACTCTCAAAAATCTCTGAGTATGTTTGTTTTTTTAAAAAAGTGTGTAACATATTGGAAAAACAAAAAAGTACAGTTCAGAGTTTTTGACGTTATTTACATAGCAAACCGAGTATCTCTGAGGAGAGCACTGGTTATTTCAGCCAGCAAACTTAATATTTATTTAAATGAAAAACCTGACAACCATAAAAGGAGATGTGAAACTCTGGAGTTTGAGAATACCTAACCACTGAACAGATCACCTTCAAATCTGACTTTGTCTCTCACTCTTCATTAACATAAGCTTCAGATACTGAACAAGAAAGTGGTTTTTAAAATGTAAGTTTTAATACATTCTTACTACTAAAATATGCCATATGTAATGTGGGATTTGCAGCTTAGCCACATTACACTCAGAACAGCCCAACCTTCTAAAATATTCTGATTTTTGAGTGCCTGATATTACAGTGCTAGCGCTGCATTAATGTAGCATTTTGAAGCTCAGACTGTTTGTATTTATTATTAAATTTTTAGAAGTGGGTCTGTACTACTTTAGAAGTGCGAAGAAGTATTCTATATATACCCCAATACTTATGCTAGGCCTTTACTTTTCAAAGACTGACTGCAAAGCCAAAAGAGGCATGATGCTCTTTACAAGCATGACAGGGAATCTGTTCAATATTTATGACCTTCAAGATGTAAAAAATGCTCTTTATCAGCTCCTGTTTTGCATTCTATTCAGCTAGAGTCACACCACAGGTCAGCTAAAAAGACTATCACTAGTGCAAGATAAATGAGCAGCTATCAGCATATGGGAAAGACTGTAAGTATCATAGCAGTCTAAGTGGATAAAGTATAGGATTGGCTTTTACAGAAAAAGACAAAATCTTTTGAAAATTACTAATAAAGAGTGAATTAATTTGTGCTTTGCACAAAATATCTACTTTAGTAAGAAAGAAACAGAGGATAAACTTCAGCTGTGTGATTTTTAAGGATAATTACAGATGGGAGCATTAAAGTTGCATTCAAGAACAGAGCTTGGGCCACATGTCAGACATATATGCTTCCTTTCACTGGTATCCCTATTTTACTAGGCCTTGGCATGCATAACTTCAAAATATGTCTAGTGCATATTATGGTTTTGACAAAAATACAAAGTGTGCTGTAGTTCTAGCTCCTCCGCTGTGGGGTAGGAAGCACGACACAGTGGACTGCACACTTCAGGGGCTGGCTCAGCAGGTAAAATCCCAGAAAGCCCACACCCAAAGCCATCCAAGGTTTATAAAGGTGACTTCTGGTTGTTTTCTTTAATAGCATCCTAATTTTACAGAAAGCAACAAGAAAGGTCCTACTGTTAATGAAGTAACTCTTTGTTTTAATAAGTCTTTTCAAAATAGAAGTTTTTACCTACTTATTTTGTTTGAAATTGCCTTTTCTATCTGCCTGGGAAATAAACATGCATAAGCCTTGGAATCACTGGATCAGCTTGCCAGGGGTAGGAAAGCTGCCTAACACGATTCCAGCAACAAACAGGCACCCTAAAGTGGTTGGACACTTTAAGGTTCCCCTGCACAAGTCCAGCATCAGGCCCATGCGGTTTCTCCAATTTACCTAATCATATGAACGTACAGACAAATAAGGACTGTTAAAAACAAAAGGGGGAACTACCTTCCAGTCCAAAAGCAGGCAGGAGATGCTGGTCTCCTCAGGTTCCGCTCAGCGAGCTTAAAAACGTTATCTTTCTATTTTCAGTGAAAGGGTATTATTTCCCAGAGTTAGGAGATAAATGACTGAGTGCATTAATTATACAGTATGCTGGGGCCTCACAAGAAATATATGCTTAAAACCAGTGCTGGGTTTGAGTGGATGCTGCTGTCCTTTCTGCCACACATACATTATCTAATAGCACTCCTAAAGATTCCAGATCCATTCCTATGTCTTTTCAAATCACAGGTCAAGTGAGTGGAATGATTTCACAGTTTAAGAGCTGGCCATAGGGAAATCAATGCAGTCTCTTTTCAGCTGGGAACATATGTCATAAGTTTTTGCTAACAATGAGCAGCTCCAGTGTACATGTGCAACTTTATACAGACAAAAGGAGGAGTGGACAGGAGGCTCAAAATGCAGCACTATGCTAGAAAAGATTTTAAACATTCCAGAAAACCCCTGCCTTAGCAAATCTCTCTGATAATTGAAAATGAAAATTCAGATTATTACCTCATCATCAGTCTAGTAATTTTTTTAAACAAGATAAATCTGCTCCAGGTCTCAGCACAAAATGGACTATCTGTCATCTTTTTATTCATCGCACATTTTCTCACAAGGCATATTCAATCATTTATTTCAAGCCCTAATCATTTAAGGTTATAAAATTGATTCAAAATAGAGGTCAGTGTACAGGTATATTCTGACTTCACCTATGGAATGCTAATGCATTCAACGGCACAGAGTTTTTCACGGTAGATTTTGGTTTGACTTTGAGCAAAGGCTAAACACAGCATTCCTGGCTAAGCTAATGCTAGGCATCCACAGGTAAATCACAACAACAATGCATAGTTGAGGTTAAACTAAGAAGCTTAAAGAAAAGTTCACTTCAGGAGGTTTTTATAGTACCAGCATAAATAGCAGTTGCTGTTTAAAATCTGGCACGGTACTATCAGTTTTGTATACTGAAGAGCCCTGAGCAAAAAAAGATTTCTAAAGGTGCCTTCTGGTTATTTTCTCTAATAGCACGCTAATTGTGCAGGAAGCATGCTGAAAATTGGTATGCTGAATGTCTTGGCGCACTCTATATTTTTCTCTCTGAAAAGCACTATATTTATTTCACTGAGCTGTTTTCAGTATTGGTGGCAGAGAAATTTTCTGGTAATGATCCCAACAAGCCCTTGCCTAGGTACCCACTATGGAGATTAAGCTTTTCACCAAGACAGGCTTCATTCCCACAGCTACAGGAGCCCCCAAAAGAATCCACCACCACCACCATCACAGTCTAGATGAGGTGTTATCAGGAGAGCCTACCCCTTCCTGCAAGCTTTGCCCATGGTACGTCAGACATGGCTGAGATCCCTGAACCAGGGAGTCGGAGTGAAATCTGAATGAATGGATTATGAACCCATAAAGTGAGTTGACACTTTCTGTGTTCTGTGAGCTGTGGTGCCTTTGCTCTGAGTATTACCACTTGCCAGCATGAGAAAAGAAACATAAAACACACATTGCTTGCTTATCATGCTGACCACTACATGACATCTGCGCTACAGTATAACAAGACACAAAGGAAAAGCATCTCTTTGAATTGTTGTTGACAGCTGAATACATCTACTTTATATTAGTTTTGTTAGTTTGCTTTTGATAAGTTTGGGGCAGCATCAAGATATATGTCATCTATATCTAACCTGCTCACACCATTAAACCAGTTTGGTTGCAAAACCAAACTGGTTAGGCTTACCCTATCCAGTATCATGCTAGTTCTTTCCCACAACTAAGAAGTTACCCAATGCTTACAATGCATGATTTAATATTTTGATCTGATATCTTTTTTGACATGCATGTCAGATGACCAGTGTATAACTCTACAGAAAATTAGTTCCTTCATTTTAAATACAGATGTTAGACCTGCTTTCTTCTACCTTGTCGCTTTTGTCGCTCAAGACTGCCTCAGCTAGTTCCTCAAGAGCTCTGCAGCAAGTTTTCTTTTCTTTCTTGGCCTTAGTATCTCTGATTTCCTGCAATTTATCCTGCAGGATATTTTTTCTTTCCTTACCTTTGGAATATCCTCCTAATCTTTTTTTTTGGTAGTTTTAATACTATTAAACATCACATTAAAGCATTCAGCAAGTCATCAGCAAAAGAGCATTAAACATTTGGTGTTTTCCATGTCATCCATTATTTGCTGCCTCTTAAGAAATAGACGCATATTTCCCTGAGTCTTTCCCTACTTCTAGGGAAATTATTCTCTTTGATTCACGGGCAGTATTTTATAGCTGAGAACATTTAGACAACAGCAATCCAGGAAGAAATGTACTTTCATCTTTGAAATTTTGCTTGATTTGCAAGCATTAGAGAAGGTTACCTAACGCATTTTTACATTAAGAGCACACTAAAGAGCATAGACTAAAATGTAAAAGTCCAACTGCCCAATACTAAAATACTAGAACCAAGGACTCAAATCTTTTAACTGAGCAGTCATTTCAATTAAGTAGCGTGCAGTAGGTAAACACAAGGATTTTACTTTCATTTGCTCCATACTATTGTAATTTGTGGATTTTCCCTGGGCAAAATCATTTTGCTGTACATGGGCTTTGTATAGCAGTAAGCGTGCTTTCAGTACAAGAATTCGTTTTCCAGCTTTGTATTGCTTTTCCCCTGTTCTTTTATCAATGACCCACAGTGTTACACAAAGAAAATTTTGTGTATAACACGGAAAGAAAAACTTTTCGTCAGACCAGGTGACAGTAGCCAGAAGAAGGAAATTTGACACTAATGATTCTGAAGGCCTTGACAACAACAGTAGAGCCAAATCGTTTACATTTACTTTTACCTGTGTACAAACACCATTTAGTGTGGCAATTATGTATATGTACACCAATGTACTGTCTTTGTGAAAGAAAAGGGCTCAAAAATACAACTTGATTTTGTTAAGTTGGGATGCTTGGTTTTGATTTTTTCATCACGCGTTCATTCATGAACAGTAATTTCTACCTGGATGTACTGCCTTTCCACAAAGAAAGGTAACAACATCATTAATTACTCCTGATTTTCAACTAAGATAGAAACTACTTGCCTCATTTCTAATAGGTAGGAACAGCAGCTGAAAAAGCAAGGCATTTTTGAAAAATATGATTACACCTGGTTTATGTATTTGTTTTTGACGGTACTGGCCTGGAGAGAAGGAGAAAAGAAAATCTAACTTAAACATACAGTGTGGATTAGTCAGAGTTCTTGTAAACATAAGTATGTACACAAATAAATATATAACTGCAATTAGCTATCATTGTTTTCATGTTCAGTAGTACCCCTCTCCATTAGGGATTATCCTAGCATAAATGAAAAGAGAACTTGGTTCCAGATTACTAAAATGCATAGAACAGGAAAGAGATTATTGCCAGCTATTTTAAACGGTAACCCAATAGAATAGAAAACAGAAGGAGTTACAGTGCTATGCTTGACTGTTTCCTTTCATAGGCCAACTGCTTTGTAATCAACACTTAGGCAAGACAGAAAATTCCCTTTGCCTCTCAGTTCATTTCGATCTCACTGGACTGGTTGTACAGCACCACCGTGCTAATATGAAAAGAGACATCATCCGGTCCATGGGCGCAGAGTACACTTGTCAGTGTTTATGATTACGCAAGTCAGGCTGCTTTCAAGTTGCATTCAGAAAGGTTGAAAATGTGCGTTTTTTGATAGTCTGCCAGTAGCGTATAGATATAGAACCAGTATGGCTACAGCACGTCATAAAATTTTATTTCCTGCAGATTTGTCTGCCACAGAACATTTACTTGCTGTCAAAAAGGTAAAAAATATGCTAACAGCCCTGGGTTTTCTCTACACAAACTGAAATTTCTGAAACCATCCCTACAGCTACAAACATTGCAAGAAGGAAAAAATAGATGTACTCCTGCTTTTGCGGTGTGGGGAAAATTTATCTTTAGAAATTTATTATTTTCATATTGGTGTCTAGGGAACAGCAACTTCTGGAGATATGATTTAATTTGGGACTCCTCCGTGAGGGTGAGGCTTAAGCACGATCCCAATGCATGGCACTGCACGTCTCCTCTTTACTGGAAAGAGGCTTTGTGGGAGCAACATTTACATGGTTTATTAGATCTATGTATTGTTTCACTCAAGCCCATTTCAGCAGAGATGAGTACAGAGCAGGCCCACTGCCAGCTCAGTTGTTTCATGGTTGCCAAATGCACAGGGGCTAAAAAAAGTCTCTCCGGTGCTATCTAACAGAGCAAGTGTTTTTGTGCCTCTGTCGCAGGGCTCTCAGTACAGCGCTAGAACTCAGCAAGAAACAGGCTGAGCAGTGGCTTCAGTTGCCAAGTGGCAAAATTAATTAGAGTCCAATCCTGTGCCACCAACACTAATTTTGATAGGGACGCAGCACTTCTTGAAGTCTGTGGGAGCTTCAGCGAAATTGTCCCGTATCATCAAGTGAACTGAAAGTTTTTATGGAAAATTTGGTAATAAGAGAATTCCTCATATATTTGGGCATTCCCTCCTACTGTAACATAAAACACCCCAGGTATGACCCCATATCACTGTAGACAGTGCAAGTCTGTTGGTTTTACTGCTTTTACTCAGACCCTGCCCCAGGGTAAATATGATAAACCCACCAGCCGTCGTGCTGAAGCTCAGGCAAGCTGCACAGCTCAGACCCATCCAGTGGCTGGCCCGGCTCTCCTCAGCAAGTGCTGCTGCCCCAAGGATGAAGATAAAATAACTCACATTTCATCCTCACCTTCAGGAAGCAAAATTCAGGTCTGTGGCAGAGCACAACTCCTGTGCCAGGAAGACCATTCTATGATTCTACGTTCAGCCAGCACTTTTCTGTTTGGGGACAGAATGTCAGGGGGCTCTCCCAGCACTGAAGGATCCCCCGCTCCCCAGGGCAGCCTCAGAGGGCTACCCGGTGTAGCATGAACCCTTCACCAGCCCCAACAGTCCGTGGGCTCCTGCATGGCCAGCAGAGCCCCAGCTGGGCAGCTGCCCATGCAGCACCCTTACACAGCCCAAACCTAGCACTAAATCTAGCCACAGCACCTGGGTGGGCAGAGTCACTCTCTCCTGACTCCAGGAGCTGCCATACGTGTGCTACACCAGAGTCTTCCCAA
The DNA here is from genome assembly GCA_013400035.1 of Rynchops niger. Classification (NCBI taxonomy): domain Eukaryota; kingdom Metazoa; phylum Chordata; class Aves; order Charadriiformes; family Laridae; genus Rynchops; species Rynchops niger. Next base: position 45,441 of record VXBH01002153.1, read on the forward strand.
AGTTCACCAGCGTCACTGTGTTAGAGCGCGATCCAGAGTCACCCGCTGAGCACAACAACTACCCACCAGCTCTGACATACCAGCAGTACCTCAGGGTATTTTTTGTCTCTGCCAGGGATTTCTTGAACAACTCAGGCCATATCATAAACCTCTCATTGCTAGAGTTTCAATGATAACAGCTTTCTTCCACTGTTTGGCTGGCATAAAATTCTTGGGGAAGGAACATCTCACGTGATCGTTCTCTAATTAAATTTGCATTCTGTCCAACAACACACAGTAAATAAGGTCTGACAGGAAAAGGTTTTTTATCCCTACATGTTTGCATGTTCAAAGAGGAAATCCCCAATTCCAAAAAGCCTGAACAGACAAAAATCTCAAAAATGCTTGCTAACTGAAAGTTTCAGTTTAGACTTAAATTTCTTGGTACATTCCATTTAGGAAGTATCAGAATTATATATTTTTATCAATTAGAAATAATTTCTTAAAACAGTCTTCCAAGTAGTCTGTTTTCTGAAGAAAAATGGTTAGGTTCAGTGAACTGGCAGTTTCTAGCAATTTTTTTCTGAAAAATTCCCAAGCAATTCTTATCAAGTAATAGTAATATCACTTCTGAACTCCAGTTGTGTGCCTTTGCTTTCTCCCAACTCTGTGAATGCTCCCAAGATTATAGAAAGAACAAAAAGTAAATTTTCTGCATTTGGAAAAGGAAGCATTTACTACGGAAATACACTCGTGTGAGCGCACACACAAACACCCCCCGCACTGTAGCTGACTGCACAGGAAGACAGTTTATTACGAGCAACTGTGTTTAAATAAAATCAACCAGCTAATAATTTCTAAGTGAAAAATCAAGACTCTTTGAAATAGGGACTGCCGCAAAAGACATGCATTGGAAGAGTTCTCACCAATAGGAATTAAAATATTTGTATCTCAGTCCTGTTAGTGCTTGGAAGAACTCCCTTCCACTTCAAAGCCTGCTGCGCTTCCCCGTGAGCAACTGCACATACCAACTGATGAGAGTGGCTGACAGCGGGATTCAGGTTCACTTTGGCAAAAATATGAAAATCAAGTTCTTTCAGATTTTGCACTGTCCCTTGGGCACATTTCCTTGCAAAAGCTGGGAAGGGCTTTCCAAGGAGCTCTTGCTGGCTGCAGGTTTCAAATTGGAGTGGATCTTGAGCCATAGCAACTCTTTTTGGACTACTTTTTCAGAAACAAAACTGAGGTTTGCACTCAGAATAATGTTGGCACAAACACAGCAGTGTTTCGAGCCTTATGTGTTTTTTTGTTGCGTTATTTTATGTGCATCAGCTCTGGATATCTTTTTTCGATACCATGCAATATTTATATTTGGCTCGGTGCTCTCCTCATTATGGGAGTACAATAATCCCTGCTAGGAAGCCTGGTTTAAACTCAGACCTCAGAAAACTATCTTTGAGCTGAAACCAATCTCTGTATCTGGGGGTTTGCATCTAGTCATAATATTTCTATTTTTATTGTCATTGTGTCTTTTTACAAATTTCTAAGTACAGGCAGAATAAATACCTCCAATTCCCTGTAGAGTTTTTCAGTACAATAGACATTTATGACAAGTAAATTGCCAAGAAAACATTTACATTGCATATAATTTTCATGTTAGATCAGACCTTTAAAAAGAAGTAAATTTTTTTTGGAGTTTCACAATTTTTACAGCAAAAGCTTCAGAAAAGAATGTTTCCCTTCTGAGAAATAAAGCAATAAGACAATTGCAGGGCTGCTGTGAACCATTTGGCAAAAGCTGCTCGCCATCTTTGAGATTATCCCTATGGTAGGTTTTACTTTTTCTCATAAACCTTCAAGCAGCTATTAGATGAATACTAAAGAATGAGCCTGGAGAACTACCCATATTTGGCCATGAAGCCAAAAGAATATTAGTATGTTACTGGTTTACTCTTAGGACCTAATGGAAAGGCAGATTAACTGAAAAAGAAAATGATTGGATAGCGTTCTGTATGAATATAAAATGAGTCTTAATCTGGACATCAACTAAGAATGGAAGACTTTTAGGGAATCTATTTCTTTTTTCATAATGTGGCATCCTTTTATTTTTCTAGCTAGGTAGTTCCAAGTCCAAAGAAAAGAAAAATTCAAAGATAGGAACAGCAGAATCATCTAGCTACGCTGGTACTTTTGAAATATTTCCCCTTGAGTTTTCACTCAATGCAAGACCAGACGGTGAGAAATCTGGACAACCGCAGGCCACAGCAAGCAGGCAGAAGTACAGTCGGAATTATACAAGAATGGGAGTTGCACTTCGTGAACCAGGAAATTAAAAATAAACAAATAGCTATTAGCACTGGAAAGTGTGGATTTCACACTTTCCAGCAACGTATAACATGTGTTGCTAGCTCCAGGAATTTGTGAGATTATACTACATGCAGTTACCAGTTGCTCTTTCCAGGCTAAAGCAGGGCAGCAAAATTGATTAGGCAGAGACATCAGAAATGCCCTCAGCGCCAAGACAGCTTTTCAGCCACTCTACTGTAATATGGTCATCACAAATACTAAAAACTTTAGCAAATAAAGATGCAAGTGTTCAAGATGCCTGTTCTACAGAGTTCAAATCTTTCACTGGCACACCGGAAGGCTGGAGGTAGAACTAAAGAGATCATGCATATTTATGAACAACTGCTTTTTATTGTGAGATGTAAATCTTACCACACCTTTAATTTCAATTGCCGAGCCCAGTGACATTTCTAAATATGTCATTGAACACACTTAGCTATGCAGTCTTTTTATAAAATACTGAAATTTTTGAAGTATTAATCAATACGCAGTCACCCCGGTTAAGAAAAAAGCGTACATCTAAATTAGTCTTTAGCTTAATAAACTCATAACTGAATTTAGCTTTCTATTCCAAACAGCAGCTTTGATGTCATGAAGACTGAACGTTAACTCTGATAATCATTGTGGATTACATGGAAAAATCCTGTGACTTTTCAAAGCCTTGGAGCTGCAAGTGGTTCAAAGCAGCAGTTTACTATATTCAGTGTTGTGGGTTGCTGAAGGGTCCCCTATGAAAACTACACTAGTGTTGCAGAGAGCTCTCGAAGGAAGCTTTTGTTAGTAATGTTTTGCACTTAGTCCTTTTAAAATAAATTAAAAAATAATTTAAAATAACGCGTGCAAAAAAACAGCAGGAGAAAATAACTAGTGGGATTTCTAGTGAAATTGTAAAACGGTAACCTTCTCTGTGATTGCATTCACAGCCCCACTAACCATTTCTAGTAGGTGCATTGACAAGAAAATTTTATGCTCTCACACTGAGTAGGTAATACCAGACATGAGCAAAGGTGCACCTCTGCACATCTTACGTGAAAAAGAAATTACTGTCAAAGTTTGTGAAGCTATTTAAAGTAAAAATGAAATTCTGCTGTAGGAGGCCTGTAATGACTATGTTTGCATGGGTAAATGACAAAGTTTATACAGTGGACTAATATACGTGGCTTGACTCCTGACCCTCTGGATCTTTATAATAATGCAATGTTACTCTTCCTGAAGATGCCAGAAAATAATATTTTAAGGAAAGTCAGCACAGCAAACAGTGACTATCAGTCTAATCCAGAATGGTAATATATACAGAAAAAAAGCAACAAAATATCATTATAATTCAACAAAATTTTATTTATGGAGTCTATACCTATATGAATGCTAAGATACTGGCATTTAGATTCTCTTGCATTCTAGGGTGCTTAACAGCATAAAGGCTTTATTGTGACAGTATTATTTTATGCATCTGCATTGCTTATGTAATGAAGCGATATGTGTCAAACGTCACATTATTAGCAGCCTCATCATCTACATGTGAGAATCTGATTCAGGTTAAACCTAATCCTGCTCAAGAGGAGACGAAATAGTGAGGACGCTTTCTCAAACAGCCTCACATCTCTCGGGCAGCAGACACCTGAGTCAAAGCAGCATTTACCCTGGGAGCCACGACACTGCTTGCCCCTGCTCATGGCTCAGCAAGTTTCAGAAGAAAATATGCAGGTAGGGGTGGGAATCGCTGTTGAATAACCTTTCTATGCAGCACCCTCCCACAAGGCTATATCCCTGGGGATGCATGCTGTTCATCTCCATATTCCCAGAAGTTCCTGCATTGCAACAAAGATGTCCACAGAGCTTAATTTAGCTCAAAGTACAGATGAGGCATTTTCATTACATACTAGCTTTACCGTACCAGATAAAGGTATATCATCAGTGAATATCCTACAAAGCCACTAATAGGAAGCTTTCACTGATTTGAAAGAGAGTAAGGTATCGTTAAGAATGAAGTTCGGTGAGCAACTTTGTCAGACAAATTAATTTTATCCGGGTTCCAAAAAATAGTCAGGGTATACAAATACTCTGATACAAATGCCCAGAAATGTAAAAGAGGTTATAAATCAGATATGAACAAAACCAACACTTGATTCCTTCAGAAAGCAGCAAGAATCAGTTCCACGCACTATCTTCAGAAAGATCATCAACCATCAACAAAATTGTCTAGAGATTTTCAATTGTAAATGCAGAGGGTCCTGCCTAACAGTTGACCCAGATAATTCAAATTTCCTCTGGGATTTGCTGCTGGGACTAAACTACCCTTTATAGTCTCTTCTCAGGTCAGCAAGAGACCATTGCATCAGTATTAAAGGTGAAAAGGCCACAGAGCGCGTGTTTTCAGATGTTTTAACGAAAATATTGGAAAAATATTAACAACAAATACAAATATATTTCTGTATATCATATGTCTTAGTATATTTGATGTAGATATCAGTCAGACTACTTGCATTCGTTAGCTAAAAAAACAAAACCCAAACAAAAAACCAAAACCCAGTAGAATTTTTTTTCCTAGTTAGGATTTTTGTCTAATGTGTCTGGATAAGCCTTGGGAGGAAAAAGAATGCAAAACTGTCTCTTTCCGATGATTATTCTTCTTTATGTGCCTGTGGAAGTCAAAGACCACTGTTTCCCATGACTACTTCAAAACTCTTATTGTACTAGAGATTTTAGAGCATATAAGCAAGAATTATAACCTTCATCTTTTTTAAATGTGAAGCCTTTATTTTATTAATGCTTCCTCTACTGATGGGCATGGCTTATTTTGTGTTTCGAAATCTAGCTTGGCTTCACACTACAAATCAATAATAAATTCATATCTGAATTTATAAATCTCCTTTGCTTAATGATCTCATTCCAACATCAAAATTAGGAAAGCCCCTTTTTTCTTATCCATATGCATGTATTTTTCCTTTAAGATAATCCTTTTTTCTTTGCCTTCTTTCCCTTTAATATAAATTTTAAACCAGAAAAACTAAGAAATTAAATCTTTGCAGAAGATGATAAAGTCTTTTCTATGAATGTTCCAATTAAGACTAAACTCATGTTTTGACCTGTGTAGCCTTTTATAATGTACCTCTCTTTATTTATTCGGTGGAAAGCTGGAATTCAGGGCAGTAGCCACGGTATTTTTTCTCTCAAAAACCTGAGTCTCTCCCCTCTGTTTTTTATGCTTTTCCTCACTTGCCTGCTGCTTCCTAATCTTTCTGTCCCTGTGTTTGGACTCACTTAAAATAAACCATTTTAATTAAAGTTTTCCACCTCAGTATTAGGTGAAAATGAAAGAGGCAAAAAATGATGCAAGTTGGGTAAAAATGCATTCATTATATTATATTACTGGAACCTGTGTTTCTAGTTTCTATGCATCTGTGCTAAATCCATCTATCATATGCCAACATTCAGCTTGTCCATCCAAATCTCTTTTGCACTGTGGTTAGTTTTCTTTGTTGTGAAGAACAGCTTTGTCTCGTCCTATTTGGTATACTTATTTCATTGCTATTGTGCACTGAAGTAGTGGGGGAAAAAAAAAAAAAAAAAAGAGGTATATGGAGAAAGTTGCTCTGAGTTCTTCAGAGTATTTGTCTTTTGTCTATACGAAAGGTGCAATTTTATAACTGTACCTCCCAGTTGGCATAGCTTCACATCCACTTCAGGCAATGGACTTATTTTATCAGTGCTAAGCAAAATTTTGAATACCAGGTATGTGACACGACTCTATTACTTTTTAAATGGCCTGAGAATCTGATGCTTGGATACACAATAAGTGGGAAGAAATTTTTTTTTTCTCATGTTAGGCTACCATGTCTATTAAAAAACTTTTTTTCCTTATAAGCAAATATCTGTGGCAATTCTTCATAAAGGTTTTCTTTTTCATAAAATTAGGTACCTCTAATGCCCACATGAGAATCATCATATTGTTTTGCCAACCACGGACAGGATGTAATTTCTAGTAGAAAATGCTTTTTTAATGCTTGTGATATAGCACTTCCACGTTGCTGTTGTTGCCACAGTATGTGTGAATACCAGAAGAATAATAGAAATAGGTGGGCTTGAGCTACATAAACAAAATTAATGGTAAAGGTGAGGTAAAAGTCTTTTTTGAAGCTTGTTTGAAGGGTTTGCTTTCACACGTATTGCAGTTTCATTTGCTGATAATTAGATAATGGATATGAGTTGTTCCTATCTTTTCCCACGAGAGAACTGAATTTAGAAATGCTCTCTGGTTTATAGGAGGATTGAGCTGACTACTCTATATTCCATATAGCTCCACACATGATCCAGATATTCCTGTTCTCTTATTATATTACGTACAGATACAGAAACACTTCCTCCCACCCTTAGCAGCTTCACCTGTGTGGAAAGTGCAGGTTAGTAGGAGAAAAGCAGATGGCTTGTAATGAATTTCAGGTATAACAAGGACCTCTTAACCTCTGCAGGCAGAATAGTGACCATAATGTAGTTACACATAATCCAAGAAAAATGGTTAGATTACAAAAAATGTTATTGGCCAGTGGAGTCGATGGTATTAGCACACCCAGCTGTACTCTCTGCATGAAGATGGCATCCCTTTACAGCCCAGTTGTTACAGGCAGATGTTCTGTTTAGCACATTTCAATTAATCAACTCGATCTTCCAGTGAGACTAAGCAAGAAAGTTTTTCTGGGTTAATTTTTAGTGGAAAGAAGTGTACTTATACATTAATGAGTATCAGTGAATTGGTGTGTATTTACCTAGGATAGGATTCACTATTAAAAATCTGTTGAAAATATTCAATACATATTGAAATAACGCAACTATATTCAAATAAATACATATTTCCAAAAGAAAGCAACTACTGAAAGAAAAGATCTTGGATAGACATTATTCCATGACTGGGGAAAGATGCAAACATTTTACTGAAGAAAAATGTTTATTAAAAAGATGTGCATAAGGCACTTAAATAGCCTGCAAAGATTATTGATAGGACTGAAAAAAGCTTATTTCAGGATTTCTACAAGGTGTCACAAAAATTTGGAACCAGGTTGTAAATCAAAGGAAAACACAGATGAATAAATTCAGGAAATATGAAGCATGACGGTACATGGATAGGGTGCACTACTCACACTCCTTTTTGCAGCTCTGGCACAGAAGAAACACTATACCGTAGGAAGAACACTTTTCATTGTAGAGGAAAGTGATAAAATTTAGGTTTGCGTAAAGCCATTAAGTCTTCCCGCAGAACTTCACTGATCTACTTTGACCAGTGTTTTCAACAATGACTTTGAGGACTACAAAGTAGAAAATTTACATTTAAAAAAAAAAAAATCCTTTTTTTTCCTGACACCTCTCCATGATGAAAAAAGTGCCCACTAATTTCCTTGCTTTTTCAGCCCAGCTAGCAAAACCAGAGTAAACCCAACCAGCAAGCAAAACAAGGCAGAATAAAATAATTTAATTGAGATGAAAAGTTGCAAGCAGAACTCAATTCTGGTGTCAAACATCGTTTATCAAATACTCACAGCAACTGTTTGCCATAAATCATTTAATCCCTAAAAAGTAGAAAACCAGCATAATAGTGTCCAAGAGTGGTGGTGTGTGTTTGTGTTGGTTTTTTTTTTTGTTGTTGTTGGGTTTTTTTTTGGTTTTTTTTTTTGTTTTTGGTTTTTTTTAATTTATTAAGGGGACATAGCAAAGAAATAATCTAGACACCATCCTAGCTGAAGTTTGGAAATCTGTGCCAAACTCATATGCATCTGATGTTGAAATACAAAGGATGAATCAAAGAATGAATCAAAGGATGAAAGATGGTTACAGCTTTACTTGCTTACTATCAGTACTTCTCTATTTGCTACAGAAATATCCCTAGAAGAAACTCCTTGCATCCACAGGAGATCACAGACACGCAAAGTGACCTTGTAACATCTCCAGACTGATTTCCACATCTGAACATTTTGAGTAGTATGAAGATGAACGTTTGAATGCTGGTTGTCTGTGAGCCAACACTCAGCTCTTTTTAGGGTACTTCATCAACACGAGCAAGTCTTTACTGGCCCAGGTAACAGATCTGAACTCAAAATTATTCTCCCTGAAGGGCTCTTTACAGTGAATTGCAGGGACTGGATTTCCAAGGCTACCGATTACTGTAGCTCCAAGTAAAGTCAGTGCAAGTGCTCAACATAATTCTGAGAGAAAAAAAAAAATGCTCTAATTTCAGCCACCTTGAATGGAAGGGATTGGTAGTTCAATCGCTACCCTTACAGAAGGAAACAGGTTTATGATCTGCACCATCCCTGCTGGCTTCTCTGTGGCATTATGAATTTTTCCCCTAGTGCATGGTTTTTGTTATACACCTGGTCTCTAGCAGGGATCAGTATAGAGCTGATAATAATTTAAAGGCTTTACGTAAAGGCTTCTGTAATGATGAGTTTCAACTGAATCTGAATGGGATGCGTTTAAAAGATTTCCACCTACAATAATCCTTTCATGGTGAAGTAACGAGAGCAAGAAAAGAGATGAGGAGACAAGACAGAAAGAATTGCAGATGTTGAAAAGATGAACAGCCAATTTTAAAGCATTCTTCCAGGGTAAAGCAGCCGACAGAGACAGCCTATAACTGTGCCAATCATGGCTTGGCTCCCAGCACTGTACTGTGAGAAAATCAGCTGATCTTTTTTCTTTGTGACATTATTTAAGGTCCCTCTCTGGCTTTATTTTTCATTTTGAAAGAATTCTTAATAGATCACAATCGAAAGCTTATTTCTGACAAAGCTTCCATGGGAGTTTGTGCCCAGGCATACCCAGAGGCCCCTCTGGCTATCCATCTGCATGTTAGCCAACAGAATACTTTTCAAAATCTGGCTTTGTGTTACCAGTTGTCAGTACAGATTGAATTCCAGAGGAAAAACTACTGGGAGAGAAGTGTGCAGGCAGATATTCAGAAAGCCGGAGGTTTTTTTTCATTATCTGGTTTCTTTATGTTGCCCAAACATAGTAAAGCAGACAGTCTGTTCACAATGGGCAAACAGAGGATTGTCCTAATGCTTGAAAACACTGTACTCTACAAAGCTGTTAGATCTGCTTCCCAGATGGGCAATGCCAGCATCTCATGCAGCAAAGGAAAAAGAAAGAAGCTTCTGAAACAAAGCAAAGCAAAGAAACCTTTGGCATGGCAGCCAGATGTGAGTTCTGCTTTGATACTATAAAGTATATATTGCAGTGACACCGGTGTGATCTTTGCAACTCTGACTTTGTAATCTCTGCTCGTATGTTCTGCCTAGAACAACAAAGCTTCAGTTTCAGCCTGAGCTGGTTTCAGTTGCATTTGAACTATATTCTCAACCTTAATATGAATAATACTACTGCTTCAGATTTTGCGGATATTCTTCTTACTCACAAGAACAAGACTGACATGTTAACTGCCATCTGCAACACTGCACTGCTATTTCACTTAAACATCTACAGAAGCTGCATTTGTGGTGTATGTATTTGTGACTGCTAAATTAGTGCGATATTTCTTAACCTTCACTTGATTCCCTCACACTTAATTTTGGTAATGATAGTGCTCAATTTTATCACTCATTTAATAAGGTGGAGTCTCTTCTTAGTCCTTTGGTGGGTCATTTTGCCTCATAATGTGTTAGTAGCACTAGGATTTCATGGCCAACCTAATGTCAGAAAGAATATTATATTGTGCCATCTTACAGCATTACAGGCTAGGGAAACACATTCTGATGTGCAAATGACCAAATGCTTACTTTAAAAGGAGCCACAGATATTTCCATATGTTTAGGATATGCAAGTGTCATGCATTGAAAAGCGTCTGGTATCATTGTCTTTCTACCACTTGGCACTACAAAAATTTTACATTTCCATGAATGACGACTGACTACAACTGTTCTGGCATTGACAGAAAGTGCTGCTATTGTAAGATATGCAAAATATGGCTTCCAGCAGAGACCAACACGGCATGGTTCTCAAAAGCCTGGCCAGAAAGACTCTTTACAGTTATTCAACAGAATCACTCTTTATTGAGTACTGTGGTTTGAGCACAACTGTACAAACCCAGTCTTTACGAAGTCACAAAGACAATACCTTTTTGAAGATACTTCAAGAGCTATGTTTTCCCTTCTGTGGTACTGAGGTAAACCCACTGACTCCACTGAGGCCACCAAGAGCGTGCCAAGTGATTCACAAGTCTGACTCGTTCAGAGTTCTGCACAAACAGCAAATAAGTGGAAAACACAGTCTGCATCTTCCAAATAGCTTTTTAGCCACAAGATAGATGCTGATGGTTGCATAAGTTTTCTCCAGTGTATGACTACAGGCAATCCTACAGAAATAACATCTTCCTAGCTTTCAGTGGTTTGGATAAATGGGAATAAATGTGCACACTGCACAAGGAAATGGATCAATGATACAGCCTGGTTTTGCTTCACTGAATTTAGTAAGCATCAATTTAAAAATTAATTCCTAAAGAAATCATTCTTTGTGTTTTGTAACTTCAACATTCCTTAAATTACATCCCAGCTGATCGTTGCCTTTCTCCAGAAAACACCTCTGAGCCATTCATGTCATGAACTTGCTGACATGTGGAAGATACTTGACCTCAGCAAAGAGGGATATTTCAGAGTGTGCTGTGTGTAGTGTACTGACTGAGAGAAGCAGATGAGAATCAATGATAAAAATGTCTCTGATGGTAAATGAGTAAGAATCTGATCTGCTGCCTATTGAACTTAATGTTCTTTTTTTACTGGACATTGTCATCCATCAATGACACAAAACCCCCTGATTGTCAAAAGCAGGAGAGGTGTCATGTTCACAGTTCAGCGACAGCATACAACTATGTTCCTCTCAAAAAACCTGTGTGATTAATAAAATATACTGAGTGGAAAGATACTTTCTAGTTTTCCTGGTCACCAACCAGCAGCATCTATAAAAATAAATATTTAAAGCAGTGATGTTTGGTAGCATGCTCTACCAGCCCATCCCTTTTACACTTTTCTTTCATTGCTGGTATTAATTTAGAGTTGTATTTTCAGCTCCAGTCACCATTTTTCTTCAATCATCCAGTCAGCATTTTTCTTCAATCTTTTACTGTACACGCCTTGAATGATTTGGATGACTGTATGTACCTAATTCACATTTTTACCTTACGGATATCAGTTCTTCCTCCTTTTAAAAATAGCTTCTTTTATTACGCTACATTAAAATGGGATATGATATTCTGATAAATCTTTACAGTTTGTAGCAATTCAGCTATATAGAAATAGTTTTGTCATCTTCAATATCCTTGATGTTGCAATTCAGTTTCTAAGAAGCATAAGCACATATAAAGATACCATACTTCTGCAGCATAACATACAGGGAATACTTCAATCTACCAACTAAGAAGTAGCGCAAGTTGCCTACAAAATTTTCCATGTATCCCAGAGAGAAAAAACTTCCTATCAGGATACAAGATACTAAGACTGCTCTTTTGAAGCAGAAATACCTCTTTTACATTTGACTTCTCTCTCTTTCAGGTTTACATGCCCCTTGGAGGCAAGCTAGTAAATTACACAGGAAAATTTATGTGAGAAGTCAGTCATTTCTTATGCTAATATTATGTTCTGCTTCAGGGTGTACCCTTAAGCCGCATCAGATATTTACCTGAGTTTTTGAAAGTATTCCTTCTGCTAGCGCAAAATGGTGTATCTTGTAGAAAGGAAATTATACTGAAGTTTGTGATAAAACAATCTGCAGGCATTTTAAAAGGCATTATTGCTAGAATTGGTAAAGAATATGCAATAAGATTTTGCTGCCTAGCAATTGTTTACCCATTTACAATTCATATTGGGTCACTGAAAAATCACAGAGATAAAAGAAACCAAGGAATTTTGCTCCTCGGATTATATTAGGTCTACCTGTTATATAGTGTATCTACCTGTTGGCAATATATTTGTTTAACCCTTTCTGACCCTATTCACATTTACTTTCCCACTGTCCTCGTTTGAATGACACTGACACAGGACTAATTTCTCTTCTAACACTTGGGAAAACTACACTCTTAGAAGACTCTAGTGTCTGAATTTGTGAAAATATTTACTTCATAGCCAGCTATGGGATGCGGGTTTTGAGGTCTCAGTGTTTTCAAGCCTTGCCAGGTGCAGGGATGAGGAGCGAGACTTGGGCACTTGACCCAAGATGGACAACAGGATTGTTTCATACCGTGAACATCACATTCAACATAAGTTAGAAAGCTGGCTGAGAGGTGCTCTCTTCCTTGATGGCTGTGATCTTAAGAACTTCTTGCCCCGATGCTGGATCCCTGAGGCCTTCCCTTCCTCCCAAAACTGTAGCACTCGCAGTGTCCGACATTCGCTGTCTACTGCTGGGAGTGCAGATTCCTACTGATATAATTGGCTGAGTATAGTCCTTGTATATTTTATATTGCTATTAGGATCAATATCGGTTCTTTAGTATTGTTAATGTTAATTATTTAGTCTTATTCTATTAAATCTATTTATATTTCAAGCCCTCTGGTTTCCTCGTTTTTTCCCAATTCCCCTTCCTGGGTGGGGAGGGGTCATCAAGTGATAGAATAATTGTCTAAATGACAATAAATTGTTGTGGGTTTCTCAAACCATAACGCCCACCAACAGCTTTTGATCTTCATGATGTAGAGCAGTAAGAATTAATTCACTATCTCCTCATATTTCTTACTATAACTAGTATATTTTGTCCAATTAGCAATTGACACGTTTTCTTGACTACACATGAAAATTTGAGAAAAATATTCAAAATTACCTGATTCTTTTTAATCTGCTCACTATACTCATAATTAATGCTGAGATCTCAATGTTAGCTCTTCTGAAATTACAATGATTTAGAATTCCTAAAATGAAATGTTATGTTCCAATTTCAGGTACACAGCCTTACCAAGTCTCTTCCACATCAGAGCATTAAAAAGGTCTCAGGGACACCATTCTGAAGGGTGCGAAAGAAAGCCCTAGCTATACAGGCTTCTCTTCCTAGAAAAATAACACTTTTGAATCAGGTGAGGGATACGCAAGAAACATTTTTAGATGCTGGAGTTTCATTATTCAACTGCTCAGATGTAGCCATTACCATGACTGAAAATTTCAGCTGTTTTTGGCTTCCAGGCAAAAATTCAAGGTTACTTTAACATAGCTTTCCCTGTATTTGATAACACCCATTTTCTGCTAAGGAAAAATTAGTTTAGAACTTCTTCTGCCTCACACTGCAATTATTTTTTTCATCAGTTAGAGCAGCTGCCAATTTACCACACTTTGTGACCTGTATTAGCTTGGTTTAGAAGCCAATCTAACAGTAATAAGCCTTTCTGAGCAGGAAGAGCCTTGGTATTCACTATTCAGGGGATGGAGAGAGACGATACCATCAACAGTCCTTTATCAGATAACAAATACGAACCCAGTTCTGACTCAATTCTATGAAAGCTACAAATGGATTAGTTCCCCCATAACATTTTACTTGAAAACTCTGTGAAACAAATAATGCATCATGTGCATTAAAAAAAAAGAAAATTATTTTAGCTTCTAGTGTTCACCTGTGTTTTCATTATAGGTATTTCCCATTTCAAGTGTGTCATATTTGACAGTACCACTGCCCATAAATAAATGGCAGTGATGAAGCCAACACAGTACCATCTAAAGATAAGACAAAAGCAAATAAGCTGTAACCCACATATATAATTACATTTACAAAAGATAACCACTACTAAATTTATTAGAGAAGTTAAGAAAAGAGAAATATCTACTAAGAAACAAAACTTACCCCTCTTTCTGAGCAATATTGTTGACTAAGTTATCTACAATAGAAATTAGATTTGACATTTTTAGACACATCGCTAGGTAGCAAGTTAGAATTTTTATTTTCCTTAAGGTTCATCAGTAAAATACTGTGAATTTCATGGTTTAAAGGAAGATCTGAGTAGCCAAAAGATGTATTTCTATATCAGCAGTAGTAGTAATTATTCAATTTTTACTAAAAATGTCACACATCTGCATTTGCTAAAGCCAGGTAACTCCTATTTATTTGGGAATTAGCTTTGGGATAAATATCCCCCTGGGAACCAAGAACTCAACACTTCTGCTACAAGTGCAAAACACAGTTCTTTCATCTCTCTCTCTGCAGCACAAATAAATAGGTCTCACATTCAAAAAATAACAACAGAAAACCCTACCAAAGTAAAATATTCCACAACAAATGTAAGGAGAGGTTAAGGAAGGAAATAACCTGTGACAGATTTGGTTTCTTAATGTACTACTGGGAGGTGC